>SSNR01000524.1:188311-199474 GCA_006937965.1 Callopanchax toddi
GGCTGAGCAGTCGCTTCATTCACTCTGTTGAGTAGGAGTTTATCTTCAGGGTCACCAGATAAGATAACAGAATGTGTTTGGAGCAGGCAGTCCTGTTTGTTTCAGTCGCCTTAAATGTCTGTCTCACTGGCTTCATCCCATCCAAATTCCAAATCCTGGCCAGTCCAATCTGATCCGTGTAGTTCGACACATCGATTGTAATTCACTCCGCGCCAGAGTTCGTTCGCAGACAGTCCTACGAGACAGCTCAGTCCTCGCGAGTGTTTCAGTGTTCAAAGCACGCATCAGCCCCCTTTGAAGCACAGGAATCCTGTCAATCGCACCTGTTAGCTCCGTTGTTTTTCGATAAACCAGGCCCATGCAGATTCCAATGAGCGTGCACCTGATCATCATTAATCCAAAGTTGTAGACTTCCAGAGACAGACTTGCGAGACCCGCAATTTGATCCATTACGAACCCCACAGCTCTTGTCTCAGTCAGCCGCGGAGTCCCCTCCTCTGTTTTGAGAGTGTAAAAAATTGTATCCATGTGTTAGGACAGTTATTTCTAATGTTTAATTCTAAAGGTCCCCAGCTTGTACAGTGAAAAAAAGGGCTTTTGATCCACTGCTGGTTTTTTCTAGTTTTCTCACCTACATAGAATGGAGAGGTCTATAATTTTCATTATAGGTACACCTACACTTGGAGATACAAAATATAATTTAAAAAATACAGAAAATCACATAGTATGATTTAAAAAAAAATCTAAATTGCATCATTTTAGGTATAAAGTTGATGATGCATGGGCTGCATGGTGGCGCAGTTGTTAGCAGCAAGAAGGTCGCAGGTTCAAATCCCAGCTGTGGCCTTCTGCGTCGAGTTGCATGTTCTCCCCATGCATTTTTTCTCCGGGTACTCTGGTTTCCCCCACAGATCACAACATGCCCTATAGGTGTATATAAGTCACGTTGAATAAAAGTGTCAGCTAAATGAAGAAACAACATAAACATGTTGCACATATCAGTTTTACTGTACGGTTTTCACTTTTTCCAAATTCTTGATACAGTCCCACATTTTAACTTCTTGGTCTTTCACTCAGATTTCCTTCCAATTTTTTTCTTCCTCTATTGCACAGGGCATATCATCAGATTGTGTCTGAAAGTATTGTTGCAGCTGCATGGTTTAAACAAAGCATTGAATTGAATTGTTTTGTCTTGACGGTTTTTTGTTATTGAATGATTTGATTCACTGCATGAATCAATTTAGCTCCATGTAACAGTTTGCTATAAACTGTTGCATGGAGGTAGTCATAATATTGTGATAATGCATGGATGATAAATGTATATGGTCTCCAGTAATATTTATAGTTACCGTACATCTTTGTTTAGGATTCACAGAATACATTGGCATCTGCTGCCATTTACATGCACACTTAAACAGCACTTCGGGATCCTTATTTTTGCACTTAATGCCAAAGTTTTATTTGCAGTCACAAATCAATTTAAAATATCTGGAAAAATTTGGGGTTCTGTATCTAGCCAAAGGACTCTTCAACATGTGGAATAATTGGGATCCACCTTTGAGCTTGCAGTTGGAGGAGGATCCTTCTCCATACTGAGCTATGGCCATCCCTGAAATGCCTCTAGATGTTTTTCCAGCAGCTGAGTGAAGCTGAGAACCTAAAGTGGGATGCTTCAGGAATGTGTTGAGGTCTAACTGTTGCTGGCTTTGACACCCATATCCAATCCAATCCTTGAACAGCTTGAGTGTTGCTTTCACTGTCATTTTCATTCTGAACAATGAAGCTCTGTCTCAGTTCTCTGGGAGACTAACTAGTTTCCATTAATAATTTACCTATATTCACAGCTATCTACCATGTTTAAACATTCTAACCAATTACATCTGACCTCCAGATCTATATAAAGGACTTACATAATAGTAACAGTGAATGTGGGTGTCATCCAGTCCCCTCAAGCCCATCTTCATGCTGGATATGCTCCGTGGTACCAAAAACATGGAAAAGAGGGCAAAGGGTGTAGTAAAAATGAGAACACAGCAAAGGGTGGTTGTCAGGTTTAAACTTTTTACCAACATGAAGAAAACCCCCCAAGTTTAGTCAAGGAACCACAACTGAGTTTAATACGCAGATGATCCGGAGAGAAAAAGTTAGATCAGCCGTCCAGCAGACCTCCGACCTTTTTCTGATCTCACTTTTCTCCAGACCTCATTTTTATTGCCCAGCACACAAGTAAAAACATACAGATAAATCACAGGAATAGATAAGACTCCAGATGCCTCACTCCTTTCCTCCTGAACCTTGAGAAAGAAACATTGTGCTTGTCTAAATGGGTCAGGAAGAGGAGTCTTGCAAATTAAACAGTTAAATGTCAAACTCTGGGAAAGAAGAACTTCAAAGATAAACATTTGGTTTCATACGTGATAAATAATTTTAAACCTGACAGTGGTATTTCAGCATGGGATTCTCAGTCAGACTTCAGGGAGGTAATTAATTAACAACAACAGCAAAAACAAAATAAGTTGAGTCCTGGACCTCCAGGGGAATCTTATGCTTCTTTAGATCTACTCTATCCAGGAAATGAATGGCTGGGTTGGGAAAGTTTATGTGGAGCAGAAAACAACCCAGAGAGGTCAGTTTTTGAGCAACGTCAGACATGCAGATCATAATTCAACAGTTAATCTAATCTTTAAAAAGCTTCCAACAGGGATATGTACAAAATTCATGGTGGCCCATCTACTTTATTATAAATTCAACACTTTTTGTTTTCTCTGTTTGTAACTTGAAGAAAACAATTTTCCAACTTTTATTTAATTTCAATACTAAGAATTTGTGAAGTTTGAATATTGTCACTATGCATGCATAGGTTTCCTCCAGGTACTACAGCCTCTTCCCACAAACCAAAAACATGCATGTTAGACTAATATGTGACTTGTCCTAGGTGTGAGTGAATGTGTGAATATTGTCTGTCTCATTTGACTCTATGTGGCCCTGTCAGGGCTGGACAAGGACAAAACATTCCCTGGCATTTTGGATTAGACCATAGCCCACCACATTCAATAACGCACACGTTGGTCTTCTGATATGTATACCAACTATTCAACCACATAACCTTAATCTGAGCAATGAGTTAACAGGAATTAGTGAGAATGGATGATTCAAATATGTCCAAAATGTGTCATTTACTACCTCTGCAAAAATGCCGACTCCACCACTCCATCACCCAGCAGCAGCAGTCATCCGATTGTGAGTGCATATGTGTTTCAGAAAGGAAGAAAAAAAGATGAGAAATTATGGATAAGATTATGAAGGGCTGAGGAGGAAAAACATGATCATTACCCAGATCAGGTCAAAAATACTGAATAAATGAAGCTGCATCAATAACAGGTTCAGTCTAAAACTAAAGATTATGAGCAGGATGTCTGACAAAAGTCAACAGCTTCAACTCTGCTTCAAACTAACTGTCTGCAGGTTCAAATTGTGTTTTGTGAGGAGTTTAATGTTATTTCTTTAGGTTGAAAATGAAACTGAAAAATACTTAAACTTTTAGTCTATAGTTCAAACAGAGGGAGTGTTTGTAAAGGCAGTTGCACCTGACTCTCCCTGATCCACTGTTTAGATCACCTGTTACTAACTTAAAGGGATGCTCCACCAGAAAGTGATTTTTTTTGTCTATTGCCATATTCCTCATAGTTAGATAAGTGGGGGAAAACTATTTGTAAACAGCCCAGCCATTTTCCTGATCCAGCACTCCTTTAATGTTAGCTTACCGTAAAACACTGTAAATGAATGGTAACAACTAGCACTGTGAGTACAAAAGTCCTTAAAACTCACTCAGTCAGTAGTGATACTAATGATACTGATTCTGCCTATTAGTGACCTCAATAAACATATCGACTGCAAGTGAAAATTAAAAGTAACACAAAGGAATTACAGGTACTATTTTAGACTCGAGACTACTTATATACTCATATATAATAAATAGTGATACAGTGAATGTCAGAAATCCCAACACTGATGGTTTTGTTACTTGGTTCAAAACAACATTTTAGAAGTTTTTAAAACTCTTTTCTCCAACTGAGTTTAACAAAACGTTCTGTTTGACAAGCCTGATGGGTTTATTTAGACTGGACTTCAGCTGTAAAGACAAATACAAACTGAAACTAAAGAACTCTGCCAAAGAAATAGTGAAGAAACCTGGCCACGCCCACATGGCAGCTAGAGATTGAACTTGTAACAATAAACATTGATTTGTTGTGGGTTTCTGATTGTTGACCTGGAAATTGAACCTCCAAAATGCAGGAGAAAGTGTGAGATTTAAATGTCCTCTGACCTGGAGCTAACCACCTCACATGCACAACAACAGTCAGCGTTCCTCACAGGAGCAGTTTGTCTTTAGGTTCTTGGGAGTTGAGTTGCATCAAACTCCATAATCCAAAGTAAAGTGTAGCAGAGCTGTGATTGGTAACTTGTGTTCAAGGAGTAAAACAGTCCAAACAGCATGGGGGCCACGTTATCCAGGTCCTGAAGAACCATCACCACCCTCCATGATGATGATGATGATGATGTCTGGTGTCTTTCTGGTGATGTAGATATTCGCTGTCATTTTCTCCATAGTGCTCAGTACAGTCGCCTCAGTCATGTCCTGGTTAAAGAGAAAACATTTGTTTATGTTAAATTTTTCAAACTGATCTCTTTTGAATGCAGCAGTCCTAATCTCGTCTCGTCTCGTCTTCTTCCGCTTATCCGGGTCCGGGTCGCGGGGGCAGCATCCCAATTAGGGAGCTCCAGACAGTCCTCTCCCCAGCCACTTCTACCAGCTCCTCCGGCAGGATCCCAAGGCGCTCCAGGGCCAAACCAGAGATATATTTTCTCCAGCATGTCCTGGGTCGACCCGGGGGCCTCCTGCCGGCAGGACATGCCTGAAACACCTCCTTGGGGAGGCGTCCAGGGGGCATCCTAACAAGATGCCCGAACCACCTCAACTGGCTCCTTTCGACATGTTCTACTCCGAGTCTCTCCCGAATGTCCGAGCTCCTCACCCTATCCCTAAGGCTGAGCCCGGCCACCCTGCGGAGAAAACTCATTTCGGCCGCTTGTATCCGCGACCTCGTTCTTTCGNTCATTACCCAAAGCTCATGACCATAGGTGAGGATTGGGAGGTAGATCGATCGGTAAATCGAGAGCCTTGCTTTCCGGCTCAGCTCCTTCTTCACCACAACAGACCAGTTCAGCGTCCGCATCACTGCTGACGCTGCCCCAATCCGCCTGTCGATCTCCCGCTCCCTCCTTCCCTCACTCGTGAACAAGACCCCGAGATACTTGAACTCCTCCACTTGAGGCAGGATCTCTCTCCCAACCTGGAGTTGGCAAAACACCCTTTTCCGACCGAGAACCATGGCCTCAGACTTGGAGGTGCTGATCCTCATCCCAGCCGCTTCACACTCGGCTGCGAACCTCCCCAGCAAGAGCTGTAGGTCAGAGCCTGATGAAGCTAGGAGGACCACATCATCTGCAAAAAGCAGAGACGAGATTCTCCTGTCACCAAACTCAACACCCTCCACACCACGGCTGCGCCTAGAAATCCTGTCCATAAAGGTTATGAACAGGACCGGTGACAAAGGGCAGCCCTGGCGGAGTCCAACCCTCACTGGGAACAGGTCCGACTTACTGCCGGCTATGCGGACCAGACTCACACTCCTCTGGTACAGGGACTGAATGGCCCTTAACAAAAGACCATCCACCCCGTATTCCTGGAGCGCCCCCCACAAGGTGTCCCTGGGGACACGATCATAAGCCTTCTCCAAATCCACAAAACACATGTGGATTGGTTGGGCAAACTCCCATGACCCCTCCATCACCCTAGCGAGGGTAAAGAGCTGGTCCACAGTTCCACGACCAGGACGAAAACCACATTGCTCCTCTTCTATCTGAGGTTCAACCATCGACCGGACCCTCCTCTCCAGTACCCTGGAGTAGACCTTCCCAGGGAGGCTGAGGAGTGTGATCCCCCTTTAGTTGGAACACACCCTCTGGTCCCCCTTCTTAAAAATGGGAACCACCACCCCGGTCTGCCACTCAACAGGGACTGCCCCCGATGACCACGCAATGTTGCAGAGACATGTCAACCATGACAGTCCTACAACATCCATAGCTTTCAGATACCCAGGTTGGATCTCATCCACCCCCGGGGCTCCGCCACTGCGTATTTTGACTACCTCAGCGACTTCTGCCCCAGAGATTGGACAGTCCGTTCCCAGTTCTCCCAGCTCTGGTTCCTCATAGGAATGCGTGTCGGTGGGATTGAGGAGCTCCTCAAAGTATTCCTTCCACCGCCCGACTATAGCCCCAGTTGATGTCAGCAGCTCCCCGTCCCAACTGTAAACAGTGTGAGCGAGTTGCCGCCTTCCTCCCCTGAGGCGTCGGATGGTTTGCCAGAACATTTTTGGAGCCGACCGATAGTCTTTCTCCATGGTCTGGCCGAACTCCTCCCACGCTCGAGATTTTGCCTCGGAAACTGCCACTGCTGCACCTCACTTGTCCCTCCGATACCCATCAGCTGCCTCTGGAGACCCACAGACCAGCCATGCCTTGTAGGCCTCCTTCTTCAGCCTGACGGCTCCCCTAACCTCTGGTGTCCACCAGCGAGTACGGGGGTAACCCCCACGATTGGCACCGGCTACCTTGCGACCACAGCTAGCAACAGCCGCCTCAACAATCGCAGAGCGGAACAAGGCCCATTCGGACTCAATGTCCCCCACTGCTCTCGGGACGTGGTCGAAGCTCTGCCGGAGGTGGGAGTTGAAGACCATCTTGACAGGCTCTTCTGCCAGGCGTTCCCAGCAGACCCTCACTATACGTTTGGGTCTACCAGGTCTGCGTAGCATCTTCCCCTGCCATCTGATCCAACTCACCACCAGGTGGTGATCAGTTGACAGCTCCGCTCCTCTCTTCACTCGAGTGTCCAAAACATATGGTCTCAGGTCAGATGATACAACTATAAAGTCAATCATCGACCTGTAACCTAGGCTGCCCTGATACCAGGTGTACCGGTGTGCATCCTTATGTTCGAACATGGTGTTCGTTATGGCCAAACTGCGACTTGCACAGAAGTCCAAAAACAGAACACCACTCGAGTTCAGATTGGGCGGGCCGTTCCTCCCAATCACGCCCCTCCAGGTCACGCTGTCATTGCCCACGTGAGCGTTGAAGTCTCCCAGCAGGACTATGGAGTCCCCAGTAGGAGCGCTATCCAGCACTCGTCCCAGGGACTCCAAAAAGGGTGGGTACTCTGAGCTGCTATTTGGTGCATAAGCACAAACAACAGTCAGGACCCGTTCCCCAACCCGAAGGCGCAGGGAAGCTGCCCTTTCGTCCCCCGGAGAAAACCCCAACATACAGGCAGAGAGTCTTGGGGATAACAGAAAGCCCACCCCAGCCCTCCGCCTCTCACCCGGAGCAACTCCAGCATAGAAGAGAGTCCAACCCCTCTCAAGGACTTGGGTTCCAGAGCCAACGCTATGTGTCGAGGTGAGCCCGACTATATCTAGCCGGTATCGCACAGCCTCTTCCACAAGCTCCAGCTCCTTCCCCACCAGAGAGGTGACGTTCCATGTCCCAATAGCCAGTTTTTGTGTCCGGGGATCGGACCGCCAAAGCTCCCGCCTTGGTCTGCCATCCGATCCACATTGCACCAGACCCTTCATGTTCCTCCTGCAGGTGGTGGGCCCACAGGTGGATGAGCCCATGTATCCAGTTCGGGCTGGGCCCGGCCGGGCCCCATGGGCGAAAGCCCGGCCACCAGGTGCTCGCTCACGGGCCCCAACCCCAGGCCTGGCTCCAGGGTGGGACCCCGGTAACCCTCCGGGCCGGGTACACTGGCTCGATGATTGTATTTCCATAAAGAGTCTTTTGAACCGCACTTTGTCTCACCCCTCACCTAGGACCAATTTGCCATGGGTGACCCTACCAGGGGCACAAGTGCCCCAGACAACATAGCTCCTAGGATCATTAGGGCACTCAAACACCTCCACCACGATAAGGTGACGGTTCACGGAGGAGGCAGCAGTCCTGATCCTATAGTTCTAATCCTATGGCTGTAGTCAATGAGAGCCCTGTCATGCTGACATTCATTTCAAATCAGACTCATAACAGACAACAGAAATGAAGAGGAACCTTCAAAACTCACAGGTAAAGGAAGTTAGGCTTTGTATTAGATGCTTTTACTGGCCTAATTCAATTTACACTTTATAGTTAAAACAGTTTCAAAGTTCTTACCGTCATCATGGCAGCTACAGTCATGTCTTCCAGCTTTTTGTCTACTCCTCTGATCGCTTTGAAAACACTCAGCAGACGTTCAGAGAGAAAGTCCAGCTGACAGAAACATGGACTCTAGAGATGGTTGTGATGAACTCTGTGTTTATCTGAAACAACAGAAAATCATTTTAAAATAACGTCACAGCCCACAGACTGTAGAAGACTTTTGTCACATTAAAACAACCTGTCTGCCGTATCATGACATGAACTGTGCATGGAGTCATCTGGGCTCTGCTGTTGAATATTTAATGACTAAATGCATCAATACAATAACACATTAACTTTTTCAGCCCTAATTATATGTAAATTACAGTTCTCACGACAACAACATGAACTCATGATCCATCAGCTGATTCAGGTGAAATGTGGAACTGAGTTAATCTCTTTCTGCAGGAGAAAAATGGAGACAGGAAGGAGTGGATAATCAAACTTAATGCTGCTAATGATTAGCTGATGGCTAATTCTCACTGACACTACAATGCAGTTAACACACAATATAATTGAACAGTCAGCTGGTAAACCAGTTCACACAGAAGGTCAAAGTATGTTAGAAGAGTTCAGTTAAATGTGACTACAGCTCCTGCTCAAAACACTAATTCAATAAAACAGCTCAAAGTCTTTAAAACAGATTAACAGTGAGTGAATAATCTCACATTAACATTTCATGGTGACATTAAACTTCATTTAGCTGAGATTTTGACAAAATTCATTCAGAAAATCAACACTTACCAAACAAAGTAGAGGCCATCTGAACACAGCTGATGGTTGGATTTTAATGAGATGTTGACTTCCTGTTCCTACAATCCAAAGAGCTCAAGCCGAAATCACGTGATATCTCGCGAGATTTAACCTTTCTACATAACTGAATCACTTCACCTGAACTTAATTTTTACACATTCATGGAATCTTTGTAAATATCATGTTGGTTCAACACAAAACAATTACATTCAGCTGTAAAACATGAAAGACTTGTGTTAAACAGACACAAGATGCTTAATATAGATCCAAGAGAGGGATAGACTACTTTTTTTCAGTGTAGAATGCAGGGGTTTACAACAAGAAAAACATTTTAATATCTGATTTTGGAGAACACTGCAGGACCCAACCACATGGAAAACGAGAAGCAAGCGTTAAGAAAGTTTGGAGAATGTGCATTAGCCTTTGTTTGAGCGGCCAGTTAGAGTTGGGGAGTACGGTATCTACAGAGGGACAAACATCTGTGAATTTACTCAACAATGTTACGTTGACATAGTTCAATGGTTTTGTGTAAAATTTGAAATTAACAGTCTTTCATAAAAATTACACCAACACATTAAGAATTTTTGCAAAATTGACTTTATTAAGGACATACAACACAATGTACTTTATTAGAAGCAGCAATAGGCAGAGTTCATTTTTTGAGTGCACTTAATGTATACAAATAGGTGTATATCATTATTGAAATAATGTAAAACAACTACAAATACTGTCTGTTTACATAAAAAAGTCAGTACCTCCACAGGTAAAAAAGGTTAAAAAAAATTGCCAAAAGTTCACTTCAGCATACACTGAAAAAATGGCAAAAGCGAGGTTTTTCATTTTGTAAAAAAGAATTATGTTAAAATGACATGTTTTAATTATGCTTCTGCTCTAAACATAATTCAATCATGAAACATCAATGAAAATTTTCTTGTTGTTGAACTGACATGTTTCATTTACGATCCCATGAAATAATATATTTGCACTTTGTGGAAAAGCTCCACCTACATTTTGAAATTGAAGTCCCTCCCCCTCTTTTTGACCGGGAAAATAAATTTTACTGAAGACAAGAAGGAGCCATTTTGTCAGTGCTGTGCGGGACTTCAGAAGTTTTCAAAAAGGTAAAACTTATTAAAAGTTTTCTATAAATTC
Organism: Callopanchax toddi; assembly: GCA_006937965.1. NCBI lineage: Eukaryota > Metazoa > Chordata > Actinopteri > Cyprinodontiformes > Nothobranchiidae > Callopanchax > Callopanchax toddi. Next base: position 198,512 of record SSNR01000524.1, read on the forward strand.
ATAGTAGTTTGAATGTTTTGCTCTTATTGACAATAGATTTAAACTTTTCATAAAGGGGACGAAGCTAAGTTAAGTTTAAAGTCGATGAGGAGGCTCCCACACGACGGGAGGTACAGGCTAATTCAGGATGAGGTACTGGCTAATTCAGAGATGCTATAATGTATTTTACTGGTGCCAGGGCAGGCTAATATGTCTAAAACTTAAAATTAACCCAATATAAGTTTCTTTATTGAGAGTTTTATTTTAGTTTGGCTACTCTTTGTTTTCCAGAGTGCCTTGTGTCTGCCCCTGGTGTGTAAAGGCTAAAGCTGATATCTGTCCACTGCTAAGCTGTGGTGCGGGCTGTGAAGTGAATGGAGGACAGGTTATTAACACCGGGTGAGTTTGCCTCGCATTTGTCTGCAACGCGGTTTAATGCGAACTCTGCAGCAGGTCAGCTCACGTCGGTAAGGTGTCAGACACGGAGGACCTGCTAATATATTTAGCTGCCGGGCGAGGTTCTCACAATTGCAAGATGATGTCGCCAGTTTAAAATTGACTCGACTGGCGACCAAACTGGTCTGACGCGCCTGATAGGAGACCCGGTTTGAGCCCAGTAACATTCACGGTCAGCTCCGGAGGCAGGTGTTGCGTCTTAAAATGATGGCAGCGCAATCCGTTTATAAGTGCTTGTGTTGCTCCGACTGAAGGCGGTTGCAGCCCAATTTTTCAAAAAAAAAAAAAAAAGAGTTAATTAAATAACACAGTTGTTTGTCGAGGCCAGCGGTTTAATTTGAGCCGGATCCTGCCGTGACCGTCTTATTTTGAAAGGGCGCGTTCCGGTAACTGTCGGCTAGTATCCGTCAATTCTCGCCGCACATATGTTTTTAAAGAAGGCAAGTGTCGCCACAGAAGTGAATACCAGAAAAAGAAATGATTATTTTCAACTATTTTAATGTTTACTGCATGGAAATAAGTGCGGAT
>SSNR01000524.1:209927-250508 GCA_006937965.1 Callopanchax toddi
CTATATAACTTGTCTTATACGTAAGGATATATTTTAATGATTTTTCTTTGAAAAATAGCAATGTGACTGATTTTACAAGTGTTTATATTGGCTTTATTATGAGTTTCTGCCACTTTAGAGAAAATGTCTACTATAATGTACTGGTATGAAAGTGTAACCTTTTTATTCCCTTTTAGGGGTCAAGCACAAACTCACTGCTAATAAGCTGTCTAAGTTTAATGTACAGATCTACCGTAGCAAACACCTCATCTGTTACCTCCAGATGATGCTCTGAAATAAGGTCCACACAAATATTGAAGACGTCCTTCATCACATGGAAAGTCTTTGAACACACAGTTTTCCAAGCATGCTTCTACTTGATTCAGATCTGTGTGGTGCAGATAGTCCCTGGCTCCGTACAGCTGAGGTACTGCATGCATGATGGATGGGCGGCCATGAGGACTTCTTGAGTTGTGTACTGGACGTATCCTGTGATTATTCCAAGCTGAGGCAACTTCATTTAGTTCTTCCTGTAATATAAAAACAGTCACAAATATTAAAACAATATTCAGAGGTAAAACAAGGGTTTTAGACAAATGCACAGTTTAAAGGCCAATAACTAGCTTTTTAATGTGTTTAATCAAAATGTAAAACTAGAGTCAATTTTCAAAATAAAATTTTAATTAACCTCCTTTAAAATCCAACTCACTTTAGACAAATTTACTATAGGGAGACAGCCTTGCCATTTTCAGTTAGAAATAGGTTAAGGTATTTGTTTTATTCTATAAAAATAATGTTGCATAATTATGAAGCCCCTGTGTTAACTGGCATGAAATTATAAGAACAAAGTCTAGAATTAGGTTGTTCAAATAATTTTATGTTTTATTATTTAATATAAAATGGTTATTATGTAACTTAGGTTTCTGAATTTTAGATTACAGATGATTTTTAGAATATTAAATTTATAGCTCTCATGACTACTTTCAATAAGTGTTCTACTCTCAAAACATCTGTTATTATTGTAAATTAAAACACCATGTTTGGCTCACCTGTATTCTGTAAAGAAAACAGAACTGAATCAGTGCTTTGTCCAAGAAGCTGTCTGAGTAGAATCCATCCGCTCTGAGTTTGTCAAAGAGGTCAATCCAAAACTGAACACATTCACTTCGCAGGGTCAGCCACCATCTTTCAATGCGTTGATTTCCAGTGCTTGGACCAAATGTGAAATTTTCCATTTCTGGTCCATCTTCAGAAACGTGCAAAAATCTTTGCATGTCAGCCACATGAACATTTTCTGTCCCAAAATCCATCCTCAGTCTTAAAGGGCAACCCTCAGCTTTAATCACTGCATCCATGAAATATCCAGCAATGACTCTTGGATCATTATTTGTTTTGTAGGCCTCAAGCCATATGAGGCTTCTGGAAAAGCCATCAATGCACCCACTAATCCCAATTCCAAATGGTTTCAGTTTATCATAGCCATCAATATGCCAAACATAGTTGGGACCACGACTATGATACACTCTCCTCCTCAGTCGATTTCTTGATCTCAGGTCAACTCCTTCGCCGTCTAGTAAACGTAGCAGAACTCGAACAGTTTCCCTGTCAGTCACAAGACCATTCAGCCAACATTTCTGATGCATCCACCTGTATCCATGACATTGTCCAGAGGTTTCAAGTTGTTGCTGGATAAATGCTGCCACCTCACCCACATCAGTTTTGTTCTTCCTGCGCCAAAGTTGCTTCTTTCTTAGAATCCTCTCCAGCGTCCGTTTGCTTAGAACAAGCCCATGAACTTCAGCCAGCAAAGCAAGGATTTCATCATTTGTCAAACCACATCTAAAATACTCCTCAATGTGCTTACAATCCATTCCAAACTAAGTAAAGCACTGTGTCAAAGCTCTGAATGGATTTACCAAAAACAATGTCTGTTTATAATCCACAAATCTAATCAAATGCATGAAATGCATCTCATGACGTTAAAACTCATAATAATGACTTTGTATCTCATAATTATGACTTTGTATCTCATAATTATGACTTTAAAAGTCATAATAATGACTTTGTATCTCATAATAATGACTTTGTATCTCATAATTATGACTTTAAAAGTCATAATAATGACTTTGTATCTCATAATTATGACTTTAAAAGTCATAATAATGACTTTGTATCTCATAATTATGACTTTTTATCTCATAATAATGAGATTAAAAGTCATAATAATGACTTTGTATCTCATAATAATGACTTTGTATCTCATAATTATGACTTTTAAAGTCATAATAATGACTTTTAAAGTCATAATAATGACTTTGTATCTCATAATAATGACTTTTAAAGTCATAATAATGACTTTGTATCTCATAATAATGACTTTGTATCTCATAATTATGACTTTGTATCTCATAATTATGACTTTGTATCTCATAATAATGACTTTTAAAGTCATAATAATGACTTTGTTTCTCATAATTATGAGATACCATATGCCGTTTTATTTTTTTAAGTGGCGGAAATGGGCTTCCATAAAAAAATGCTCAACTTGAATCAAAACCTAAAGAAAAACAATGAGTTTTAAATGTTTTGATGGTCTGCAGTAAATCAAATGTGTGATGAGACCTTACGAGCCACAGGTGGATTTTGGGGTGGAAGATGGACGGAAAAGAAAAAAATAGCATTAACAGGTAAGCAATAAGAGCAGCAGCAGCAGCAACATAGTGCATACAGAATGAAGGATGGTGGTTGCTGCTTCAATACATCACATAAGTGTATATTAAAAGGTTTTGTGGTCTGTGGGCTCACATGTAAGCATCACAGCAGCTACAGTGGCCTGAGCTAGCTTGGAGGTTTTGTCTCATTTATTGTTTAGTTTTAGTTTAAGCTCAAGTTTAATACATTTTAAAAAATAAAAGTAAAGTGTGGATTTACAGTAAATCCGTGCACACTTTAAAGACCAAACCTTGTGATTTTGGGTTTAACTGAGTTTCCTGAGCCCAATAACACAAATAAAGATAAATAAAACAACTGTTTCTTATACTGTAAAAGTAATATGATGTAGCAGTAACTGATTGTGTTTAGTGTTTAGTTGAATTGTTATAGATTGAGAAATTCAGCCCTGAGGGACCCAGTAGCTGTTTGATTTCTTTTCCCACTGAACCTTCATTCTGTGTTTTATCTCGGTTTTGAAGGCGTGTTTGAAAAACAGATTTGTATTTTCCTCAGAAAGTATGAGTAATGCATACCTGCTAATAGAATCATGAATTTACAAAACAATCCAATAAATTCGTTCACAAGTTTGACAAGAAAACAGCAGCAGAAACAACAGTGTTAGCCACATTAGACTACCACAGAGAGGTGTTACTGTCAATCTCTAGGTGTTGGTATACTTGTTTATTGTAAGAGGCCTGCATAGTCACTTGGTGCAAAATGACCTTGTTCCCCAGAGCACAGCTTGTTTTCTCACATTGAATAATTTATTATAAACCTAGATGTCACTAGCACAAATACAATAATTCCCAATAATACTTATTACAATGTTTATCTCCTAAAACAAAGTTTGTCAAAGGATGAGAAAGCATGATTGTTGTAAACTTGCTGGATATAGGAGGAAAAAATAAACACATTTTATGAGGGTTAAACAATTATGGCTAGCGGATTTCATTCGATCGTTGCTCATACACCAAGTCTCATAAGGTTACCCGGCCTGAATGGTAACCAGGGTCCTGCCCTTGAGCCAATGGGGTTGGAGCCTGTGAGCGAGCACAAGGTGACCAGGCTTTCATTCATGGGATGGTTAAAAATAACATACAGTAAAACCTTTCCACATAAATTCTCTTTAAAAGCCCAGAACAATCCAGCCTGAACATAAATACCTTGATATCATGATGTGAACCAGGCTCTTCAGAAATGGCCTGTATTAAATTCAAACAAAGAACTCATGGTGCTCTCATTGTTTTCAATTTGATCTTTTTAAACTCATTACTAAATGACACAAGCTGAGACATCATTTATTAATTTTCAATACCTGCTCAGTCTTGTTCAGGGTCACAGGTGGGATTGAGCTTATCTCAACAATCAAAGGGCAGGAGGCGGGGTCCTGCTGGACAGGATGCCAATCTATTGCTGAGACACACAAGACAACAACACACAGACACAATACTAAGAAGGAAATACAAACAAAAGGCCCCACCAGAGGTAATACATACTAATTATTATACCAGAATGCATTCCTAGACAGATTTATTGACATGCACACAAACAGAAGGTAAAACATAAAGATACATTCAACTATGCATTTTCTTTTGCTGCACATCAACATCATTAGACCATGCGACGAAGCTGTCAATAATGATTCCTGTTTTAGTGTCTATATCAGTTGTGGATGTATCTGAAATGGGAAAAGAGTAGAGAGCAGCAGTTTGCAAGCAAACGTTGTCAGCAGACACACTAACTCAACTTGAATTCTCAGGTCAATAGACCCTGTGCACGAGAAAATGCTAACTTCCGGTTTGAGACCGGATGTACTGTCTTTCGTTTCCTGTAGCTGTATTTGACGGTCAATCCTTACTGCGAAGATGGACTACAGAATCATGTCCAAATTACGAAAAGGAAAGGATCGGGTTAAAAAAAGGTTGTTGTAAATCAGAGGTTGCGCTAGACTTGTTGGTTTTCCGTCATTTTGACTGACAGGGTTTAAAACATTCGGTCATAATCTATTTTTATCCGTCACTTATTAATTTTAAAAATTATAATAATTACATTTTCAGTAGCATTATTACTCTAACACCAGGCCCATTTAGCACATAAATCCATAGGATTAGACACTAAATTAGTCGATCAGTCAGTCATCCTATAGAAATGTCTAAAAACTCCGTTTGGAGTCGAGCGCCTCGCAGCGAGGTGCAGCTCTGTGCGCTCCACGGGACTCTGATTACAGAATGTTAACGTTCATTATGAGATCATGAGAGACAGTGAGAGAGGGATGAGGGGTTCACATATTTTTTATTGAGATACTTGGGGGGGAAACCTGGCGCTGCTGTTTAATGCAAACCTCCTCGCGTTTGGTGTCCAGTTCTATGTGCGCGCGGCTCGCGGAGCAGATTTTGCGTGTCAACAAGCCTCCACAGCCTATGAACGCTACTCTGAGAGCGCATTACAACAGGAAGTGTAGTTAATCCATATCTGATCGCGCACCGAGCACCGGATTGCAAAGGGGCATTTGAGCGGTTCGGGTCTGACAGCTGATGGTGGACCAGTGTTCTTCTGCTGCAGAGCGCAGGACGTCTGGATCACAGGTCTGCGCACAGCAGCACAGAACCTCAGTCTGGGCTGCAGGTATTGGTGGAGATGCAGCTATTTCTGCATCCTTGGTTCGAATTATTAGTGGGGACAATTCAGTGATGTCCTATGACGGTATGGACGGGCAGGCTTGTGCGCAAACCTGTCAGAATGACCGGCGCCCTTCAGATCTTTCCGTCAAAGTAAAAAAAAAAAAACGGTTAAACACGGGAAATTTCCGGTTAACGGGACCCCTGCTATATATTAGGATTTACGATGGGGAATGTTGTGAACACCTCATCTCTCTCTCATGAAATCATAATGAACGTTAATATTATACAGAGTCCCGCAAAGCGCACAGAGCTGTGCCTCAGCTGCTGCTGTGCTGCACTCCACTCCGGAGAGTTTTTATTTCTATATGATGACTGGCTGATCGACTAATTTAGTGTCTAATCCTATGGATTTATGTGCTAAATGGGCCCGGTGTTAGATCAATCGAATAGGAACCGAGCGATCTGCAGCTTCTAAACAGGTTCTCCAAACCGCAACTGTCAGCGGAGGATTACACAGCATGTAAACAAACCGTAAAAAAGCCACAGCATATACACAAATAATTTACGTTGGTAAGGGTCTCAAACTATAAGTATTGATGATGGGGAAGGTTGTGACTTACCTTCAAAATTAGATAAATCCTGCAAAATATAAAATGTGAAGCCTTTCTCTCGTTTGCTCTTTGGCGCAGGGAAAAACTATCAACAAGTCGGTGAACATCATCAACAGAAATATTAGGCAAATGCCCTAGACATCTAGAAAAATTTAAATCGCCGCTTAGTCCACTCATTTTGTCGACTTCTTCGGGAATACAAGACCGTAAATAGGGTGCGACCAGGCGAGAATATCAAACCGGAAATAAAACACTGGACAGGAGTCTTCCCACCGGAAGTAGCATATGCTAACGTGCACAGGGTCTATTACCTGCTCATTCAGCTTTTATATGTGACACAGCTTTTACAAATTGGTCAACATTTTGAGATGCTTCTCTACTCAGGCAGCTGAAGATGTGATGTGGAAGAGAAATGCGTTGGTAGATGAGGAGTCTTCAAACTACTAGCATCTGAAAATATTCATCAAATATCTTGTTAAATATATTTTAAAAATGTAAAAGTTACCAGTGGTTTTATACACATTATTGTGGACATTAAAAAAAAAGCTATGCAGAGAAATCTAAAGCATGACAGTTTGTAGCATCAATCGATTTTTTATAGTTCTGAGAACAGCAATGATGCATATCTGACATAAAAGCAGAAGGAGTGCATCACTGATAACGCTTAGCTTGCAGCTGGTTTATTTAACAAGTCACACACATACATTGTTATACACCAGTTATACATACATTGTGTCATTTGAGTAGAAAGCTTGTTGGCCATTTTTTTAAAAGTTATAAATATTTACTATCTTGTCTGATGAAAGCTTCCTAAACAGCCTTAGTTCAGAGAAACAAAGTTTATGTCCAACAGCAGGACTGAGCTAAAAGTTAATCTGACTGCAACAACATGTATCGTATGAGCTACTAAAACAGCTCCAGTCTCCGTAATTTTATGTTTTTGTAAACATTATTTTATAAACTTTCACATTATGTCAGCAGGAGGAGCACTTCTGCTGAGTCTAGGGATCAAAAATAGAAGTAGGCCCACACACTGAACTATATTTATTTTGGTAATGTTTTAATCAGAAAGTTTTAGACCAGAAAAGATCCAGGAATTTTAAATGTTGTGAATAAATTAATATAGTTTAGTGTGTGGGCCTAATTCTACTTTTCTACATTTTTGCAGCTTGCACCTTTACTAATGTGATTTTCATGTGCAGTCACTACCTTTACTACATCTATGAACCCTTTTAATGGCATCAGTTTATCTTTATATGGGTACTCTTAAAGAAATATTAGGAAATATATGTCAAACTTGACATCTATGCAAAGAAAATACCATGATTTGCTACAGCTGGTGATATCCATGCTTGTAAATAATAACATAACTCTATGTAAATAAACTGGTGGTGGCGTAAAGGTTTTAGAATAATGGAGCTAAAAACACTAAAAGTTTGGAGATTGGAGCTGTTTTTAAATGGTAGCAATTTACTTGGCTTGTCATGGCTGCAAATGGACTTTTGGTCTTGTACTTATCCACAAACATGCATGCACACCTTTTCAGAGCAATAAATTACTAGACAGTTGTATACAGAATTTGAAGACTTGAAGCCTATAGTTACCAGTAATATTTACAATTTCTTAATTTACAGTGTTTGTTTATTCCCTGCAGGCTGGGGGGATGGGCTCCTGTAATTGGTGATGTTCCTCAGGCCTCAACACACTGAAACAGAGTGGTTGGCTGAGAAATGAATTTTCAGCTCTCAGAGCACCATGCTGCTCTAATTTCTTTATTTACTGTGTTCTTGGCCTGGTTGTACAGGAGCATCTGTCCTGCATGACAGTGGTCCTCAACCGTTCTTGCGTTTAGCGGACACTTTTATCCAAAGCGACTTACATTATCATCAACCTATCAAGCATGATGTGATCTGTGGGGAAAACCAGAGTACCTGGATGAAACCCACACATGCATGGGTAAGTAAGTAAGTAAGTAAGTAAAGTTTATTTATGTGCACCTTTCACAGAAAAAATCAGAAAGTGCTTCACAGAAAATAGAATCAAACATGATAAAAAACAAATAAAATCAATAAAACAAACAAAATATCATTACAAATCAAAATCATTAAACAACAACAAGAGAACATAAAAGAGTTATTTAAAAGCAGTTTTGAATAATTGGGTCTTCAACTGCTTTTTAAAGGAGTCCAGACTGTCTGTACAGCGTCAAACTAAAGGAAGGTCATTCCAAAGTCGAGGTGCAACAGACTGGAAGGAGCGATCACCTCGACTTTTAAATCTGGTCCTTGGAACTGTTAGGAGATTCTGGTCTGTGGACCTGAGAGCTTGGGTTGGAGCGTACGGCTTTATCAGTTCAGTAACATAAACTTGACCATGTAAGGCCCTGAAAGTTAGAGTCAGGATTTTAAAATGAATTCTACATTTAACAGGTAACCAGTGCAGAGACTTCAGAATAGGAGTGATGTGATCTTTTCTTTTTGCTCCAGTGAGGAGCCTCGCTGCAGAGTTCTGGACCAGCTGAAGGCCATAAAGGGCTTTTCGGTTCAAACATGTGAAAAGTGTGTTACAGTAATCTAGACGGGAGGAGATAAAAGCATGAAGAACCATTTCCAGTTCAGGTTTTGACACCAACTTTCTCAGTTTGGAAATATTTCTCAGATGATAAAAACAGTTTCTGACCAGCTGTTTTGAGTGACCTTCAAGAGACATTGATTGGTTGAAAATAACACCCAGATTCCTCAGGTTTGACTTTACAGCAGAACTTAAATGTCCAATCTGTTGACTGATCAGAGGGGCCATCCTATCAGGGGCAACAATCAGACATTCAGTCTTTTCAGCGTTTAACTGAAGGAAGTTATTTTCTAACCAGTTAGTTGCTGACAGACACTCCAGTAGTTCAGACAGTTTGTAGAACTCTGAGTCCTTGACGGAGCAGTACAGCTGAATGTCATCTGCATAAAGGTGGTAGGAGACATTGTGACATCTACTAATGATCTGTCCAAGAGGATGGATATATAGTAAAAACAGGAGTGGACCCAGAACATGCGTGGACAGAACATGCTAACTCCACACAGAGAGGGCCCAGTCAGGATTCAAATCAGTGACCTTCTTGCTGTGAGGCAACAATGCTAACAACTGTGCCACCATAAAACAAAGTTTCCCCAGGTGCTTACAACCTTCACTGTGGATACATGAATTTGCAAAAAGCAACACAATTATAGGAATCATAATGCTGATCAAGGGGCACAGCGATCCATATGCATGTTTCTCTATCATGCGTGCGTTTTATGCTGAGAGAATGCTGTGTTTTGTGAGGGTGTTTTATTAACTCCCTCAAACTCAATTTCCATATAATTTGTGAGCTGGCTCCTGAGTCTGCTTCTGGCAGCTAAAGGTATAAATCTGGTCTTATCTGGCCCCAGCATGCACAGTTCATATCCACACACCCTGTGCCAACAACAGATCTATAATTCATGGCAAAACACACCCACGTTATTGGCTGTCCTGTATTAGAAAATACAACACAGGAAAAAGAATTCAATGTGGTGTCATCCAAACAGTTCAGAAGGCAAGAGGGTATGTTTCTTCTCCCCATGAACAAACCGAGTGACAGAAACTTCTCTGTAGAGCCATTGCACATTAAAGCAGGGAATGTACAGTGTCAAACTTTTTTTACATTAATATTCTGCTCAGTGGGATCTTGTATCGTTAAGCCAAAGTGCAGGTTAACATCAATGTGACCCCGCAGGTGAAAGAGTGCTCTGTTTGACAGATGGGGAATTATTCATCCAATTAGGCTAATTGGATGGGACAGGTCAAGGCATATAAACTGTTAAGTGAAGCTGAATAAATTGAAGAGACTGTGGTAAATTATCTTAAGGAAATGCACCAGAGACACCAAATTGGGCAGTTGTTTCTGAGAAAATCTAAACTTGCAAAGAATGAAGAAAGAAATCCAATTTGTTTTTACATTGAAGGCAGGTCTGAAGCTATTGTCATTTTAGTTGACTAAATTGTTTTCCATTAATCCACTTTTCAGAACTCCATCCATCAATATTAGAAGGTTCAATTATTCCTGACTTTTAACAACAGATAAAGAAAAGTTACATTTTCTTCATACAGTGATGCAACAAGTGTCCCTTCCGAATATATTGAGGCATTGTTTGGACAGGTGGTGCTGGTGGAAGTTTGATCGTAAACTAGCTGTTGTTCATCGAGTCTCATGAGAGTAAAAGTCAAAATTTAGAGCAGAGGATGAGGATTTCAGCGTCCTTTTTAATGAGCGTTAGTCTGTCAGCGGAGGAAGCGGAGATACTCATCACAGCAGCATCACAATCTGAGTTTCAGCTCACCGAAAGCCGACTGCAGGGAACAGACAGCAAGATGAGAGAGACATCAGAGGGCAGGCAATTAGGACCACTCGAGAAAAGGCGTGGACACTGCAACTAAACATTGCATCCTCTCCTGCCTTCAGTGATTTCTTGGAGTCGTGCTTGTTTTCGCCCTGACATCGTTGTTAATGAATGAGCGTTGTGTTTATTACCCAAAAGGGGGACTGGTGTTCATGAGTGAAAAGGGAAGCAGTGATGGGGATGAAGGGAGGGGGTTTTTGGGCTTTGGGTTTTGTTTGTGTTGTTCTGAGGCAGCTGGAGGCAATGATGGGGAACACAATAACAATTTCCATGCACTGGGTTCCATGCATAAGCACCCACTCATCACAAAATCATAGGTATACAAACACAACTGTGAAAAAACATCTGCTGTTGTGTGCAGAATGTAGAATGACTAACTTCAATATGCTGTACAGTATGGCATTTAACAACCTGAGAACGAGAAGCACAAATAAACACTCAGCAGAATATAAAACTACTCTGTGAGAACTAAACATCATTTTATCCATACGCTAGCTACATCAAATCATGTTCAGTTATCATGGCTCTCATACTATTGTAGAAGGGAAACTACCCCTGCTCTCAAATAAGTTATTCTCATTTCAAAATTGGCTGGCCTATCATCAGCAGAGGGTGCAGTATTTTTTAAAGTACACCATTAGTCAGCTCTGCTACGCTGTGCAACTTCTGTGCTACCTGCCATTTCTGCTTGCCACCTGGACAGCTGTCTGTCTGTTCTGATCTTTGAAAGTTTAGTATCCCAGTAGCTTCTTTATGTTTTAGAGCAACTGGTGTGGTGCAGCACCTGTCGCTGTTGGACATATTAGGTTCTCCCCACCTACCAATGTGGTGTCACAGTCAAAATGGTTTCATTTTCTCAACATTCATAGTCTGATTAGACTGAGTTGCTTAATCCTTGCAGGTTGTTGTTTGGTTTCTTCTGATGCGTTGCTTCTCCCATTGTGTTTCTTTAATTGTGCTTCTCCTTTAAACTGAAACCAGACCTGTTTGGACTCTTTGACATTCTCACAGCTGGGGAACGGCGGGACTTATTGAGAATCCATAAATGGAGTAACTTTTAATTTGTGTATTGTGTTGTACATGGAAAATATAGTTTTGTTTTTTTTTGTTTTTTTTTTGCACACAAGGGAATGGTGTACTGTCAGAAGCAATGGCTTTAGTTCCCTTGTCTTCAGGAAGAAAAAGAGTTTTGATTATTGTCAGCCAGACACCTGTTTGTATTTGCTTGCTCAGTGTTTGGCAACCACAGAGATGCTTTGGGCATGTATGTTTTGCTTACTTTTTGAGAAATTATCATAAAGACGGTCTCTTATCCATTTTTCTTTTTTGTTTTATATATGTGTATATATTTGTATATCTATTTAAAGAGAAGGGGAGGGGAGCAGGTTGTGGTAGTGCAGGTGTGCTTTTTGTTTCACAGTAAAGTGGCTGCTTACTCTGGGTTGTAAGTTGTTCATTATGTTCACCCTAGGGAAAGAAACTGTCTTTAAAGTGGCTGATTTTTTTTTCCAAAAAGTGCTCTGTAGTAACAATCTGAAGGTAAAAGATGTGGATGTGTGGGGTCTGCAGAGATGTTAGCTGTTTTGTTAGGTTGAGCCAAACCACACAGTGATGGATGGTCAGCCTGGATAATGGTAGGATAAGTGATGAACATAGATCCTGTGAAGGTTGTACATCATTGTTGCAGAAAGCACAGTCTCTGTTTGGCCTTCTTCTGAACAGTGTCTATGTGTGAGGACCATCTCAGCTCACAGGTGTTTCCTAGGAACTGGAACTGATCCAGAATAGACACATTGTTGTTGAGAATGGTGAGGGGAGGGTGTGACGGGGACTAACCATCAAGTTTTATTTTTAGAGTTCTCAACAGGCCAAAATTTTCAACTCAAACCCAAAATGACTTGAAACCTGAACTCGGCTCAGCTCAGCATCAGCACTTGCAATGTTTGGTCTGAGCCCAAACGAACCAGAGTAAAATTTTTAAAAATAAATTATATTTATGACAAGGTTTTTATTGCCTCTCTCTGCTGTCTGAACCTGACTCAGCCCAAAAGTTTACTTAATTATTCAGCCTGACCCAACTTGAACTGATGGGTCAGGTTGCAGCGCGCACACACAAACACACACACGCACATCTTATTTTAAAAATGATGTGTACCCCTGCATATATATATATATATATATATATATATATATATATATATATATATATATATATATATATATATATGATGAGAATAAATGATTGAATCTAAAATAGGAACAGTTCACCTGCTGCGGCCTGATGCTTCCTTCTGGTACACGTGGACTTGAATTACCACCTGCTTGTTCGTAATCAAAAATCTTCCATCAAACTTCCTTCATCATCCACTGCCATCAGTCCTTTTATCACCTCTTATCAACACCATCATTACACCATCATTGAGCTTCTTGAAGAAACTATGAACACTCAGTTCCAGTAATAATTTTTTCAAGTGAAGCCAATGAGGTCATCAACAGAGCTTATTGATATGCTCACTCACCACCAAGTGGATAGGGGTATGAATTGTAATCTGTCAAAATTACAGATGATTTTCAGATGTTTCTGTCATCGTTTAACAAAACTGGTCAATGACAGACAATATTTTGTTAATGTGACGCCTGACTTTGAGGTACCCAGGACGAATTTCGTTTACCCCAGGGCTTTGCTGCTGTGTAGTTGTTTGACTACCTCAGCAACTTCTGCCCCATAGATTGGACAGTTTATCCCCAAGTGTCTCAGCTCGAGTTTCTCATTTGGAATGCAGGGATTGAGGAGCACCTCAAAGTATTCCTTCCACCACCTGACTATGGCCCCAGTTGACATCAGCAGCTCCCAATCCCCACCATAAACAGTGTGAGCAAGCTGCTGCCTTCCTCCCCCGAGGCACCTGATGGTTTGCCAGAACCTTTTTGGAGCTGATCAATTAATTGTCTTTCTCCATGATCTCACTGAACTCCTCCCATGACAAAGATTGTGCCTCGGTAACTGCCGGGTACTCTGTTGCTGTCATGTGTCATCCATGAAAGGTCTTCTTTACCACCCTTTGTCTCACACTTCACCACTTGCCATGGGAGAACCTACCAAGGCCAAAGAAAGTACGTGTATAAGTGATGGATTTTTTAGTGGCAGAAATAAACTGGCATGAGGATAACTGAACACTCGTGGGGTGAGTTTCAGTACAACCAAGTTTTTAACGAACGGAGATAATGTTTTACATTTCATGTTGTGCATGCTATAAACGCTGCTGTGATACTAAAATCCTGTTCATCAAGAGTTTTCAAGGTAAATAGCTGACAAAATCAGTTTTAGACTAACATTTTGGTTGTCAGTCTAAAACAGAAACCCATTACTTACCAACCTTTACCCTGTCTGGTGCATACAGCGACGTCTCTTCAGATCTTCTCTTTCCTAAAAGCTTCAATCCAGTTGTGCAGATGTTCCATGTACTAGTGTATCTGCTGAAATATTCACACCTGGTTTTATTCTCTTCAGAGCCACCCAGTTACCTCCATATGTGTCTTTCTAGTATGGACAAATAGAACACAATCCTTTGCTTTTAAAGTGGACATTTTATATAAACATATAAGGGAATTATTATCATTATATTTTATCTCCCCCTTTCATTTCTTGGTATTGAAAACATTTCATATTGTTCATAAACCCTACCTGAAAGTGTTGCTATATCATCATAGAATGTGCTTTACTGGTGTTGCAGCATGTTTGTAGACCATTAAAAATGTGAAAACATTTATACAGTTAATCATTTAATGCCATAAGCATGTTGGTGCCAGAGTCATGTGGAAAAAAGAGGGAAGAGTTTGAAAAGCACCCATGGGGACGATAATGCCTCATAAAGCATGTGATTACATTGTGGCTGGCTAAGCACAGTAAACAATGTGGTTAATATTTCATGTTCTGAACACTGTTTAATGGATCATTAGACTATAAACAGGCAGGGAAATTAGTGTTTAAACTCAGTCATCACATGATTTATTGTAGGGTCAGGTATCTGGAGAAGATGGGGTCATCTTTTATTATATTTCCAGCTGGATCAAGGTTTCTTCATATCATGAAGGAGAAAAAATAAATTCAATATATAAAAAAATACCTAAATAATATAAAAGATCAATTCAATTCCATCCCCCTTCTAACATTTGAGGACTCTGAATGGACAGGAGGATGATGGCTATCTTACCTCAGACAAAGATTCAGACGAAAGCTGCAAACGGTTGTTCAGTCTATTGTCAAATGCAGCCAGTTTTCTGAATCTCTCTGGGGAGCTCCAAGGAAGTTACTTGAACTTTAGCTGATGAGGAACAGTTAAATGAACACAGAAAAATATGCACCACCACAGACAGCTGACATTCACAGGTGCCTCTGGTTGCTCCTCCAACCATGAGATGATTTAAAGCTGAAGGAATTCACTAAGAGTAAGGAGAGGAACAATGGCCATATGTTGAGCTTTGTGTATCCGCAGGGGGAATCCATTAGAGCCTGAGGTAAATTCTTACCAAATGAAAACATATTGTTCATATTTCCCTGAAGGTGGGGCTCCACCATATGTGCATGTTGATGAATATGAGGCTTCGCTCCTTGGACTTAGAGTGGTAAATATAAGTAATTACTTTTTTTATTGATCAAATTACCTGCTGTTACTCACTAGGTTAGGTTTGGCAAAACAACTTGATACAATGAAGTTGTACAAGTTATAAATATGTTTTTCCTCTACGTTTATAGCGCTGTGATTGTATGTAGGGATAAAATGACATGAATAAATTGTATCATGATTATTGTGAAATAATATAACAGGGTAAAAAATTTCATAATTAAAAGTACTGCAGCTGTCTAGATGTATCATTGTTGATGAATTAAAATATTTATCGTTTTATGCTAAAAAGATATTTATTATTACACTCTCAGTTGGAAAATCTGAAAAATTGAAGAATTTGTTGTTATCCTATGAAAACTATGATAGAAACTAAGATTATAGAAGTATTTTATTTTGTTCTCTTGTAGAAAATGTGACATCAGAAGCTAAAACTACATGATTCATGAGTGGTGGTCCTCACAAGAATTAAACAAGAGGAGACTTGAAGGATTTAAAGGGGGAAGGGCAGAATTCCTGCAGAAACAGACCCAGCTCCATTTTTTTAACCCCTTTATTGAGTGACGGTCACGGGGAGCTGGTGTTTGTCTCCACCAGTCACTGGGCGAGAGGCAGGAGACACCCTGGCCAGTTCACCATCACAGGCCCAAACAGAGACAAACCAGACACTCACTCACACCTAGGTCTCAATTAACCTAACATGCATGCTTTTGGTCCTTGGGAGGTAAACCATGCATGCATGGAGAGAACATGTTAACTCCATGCATAGAGGCTGCAGCTGGTAATCGATCCTCCAGCCTCGCAGCAAGGCAAGGAAGCTGTTTTTACAGTGAAATTCTCTCAGTCCACACTGTAAAAATATCTTCCTGTTCTGTGGGACATATTGATCTATGCTCTACTTGATCAATCAGGTTTTTGTATCACCACATCATAGCGTTATTACATTTTTTGTCTTGGATATAGTTTAACTCCTGACTCTTTTTCCAAAAAGAAAATGACAAAAACTTCTAATTAATTTAACTTAAATTGAATTTTGAATTCAGTCTCTAGTGCTCACTCAGTGCTGCCTGCTCGTGTTTGGGACACTGCATCTTTTCATAAGTTTACTTAAGCTTTTAAATAACTCAGTGAATTTTATTTAAACTGTCTGCAAAGCCTCTTAAAGTGTTTTGTTGAGAATTTTATTTTTTGGACAGGTTATCTTCAAATTTCACTACTTAGCACATTGAAGGAAAAGGCTAAAGTGGACTTCCTTTATTCAAAAAGAGAGTTCTCCAAGTTAGACAGTTAAACAGATACTTTTCACAGAACTGCTACCATTTGAAATGCTGTTGTGACCCATTTATTTGATCAAATGTTAAACCCGCAGCAACCTTCTAAATTAGAAGAAAACAAGGAGCACTAACTTCTACCGTAATAAAAGATAAGTAAAGTGTTAATGAAAGAAGAGACAGGTTGTCACCTTTTCATCTTGTCTTACTTTTATGAAGACACAATTTATTTTAGTTTTCCTTCATGTGACAAGAGATCTGGTCTTTGTCTCCTGCTTCTGGATCAACAACTTAATAAGAAAAGTAAGAAAATGAAAGCAAATAGGTTAAAAAAAACAACTCCAGTTCAAATGCTTTATGTGTCTTTCCTCTTCCTGTCTCCTCACTGAACCTTAATCTATAGACCACTTTGTAAGATCATCTTTACTCCTAATCTTCTGTCATTATCTCCGTCTTTTCTTTGTTCCATTTTGATCCCATTTCTACTTTTCTCTACTCTCAACAATTCTCCATTTTGCCTCCTTTCTGTACTTTTCTTAGAACACTGTTTCATCCATTTACACTGAGGACTGAGTAATGTGATTACCCCAAAATAAATGTGATTACCCCAAAATAAGCTGAGCTAAAAGGAGTATAAATGCATACGCTGACCTTTTTTAAAGCAGAGTTTATTTCATAGTTTGTTATGTAGTAACATAATCTTATGGAAAGTTATAATTTTCACAAGTAGATGTTCCACTTATTTACCTTAGAGATGGATATTCTATTTATCTTGTTATTTTTTTAATCAGTGATTAAATATTTTGTTGCATTTCTTAAAATACTGCTCACTCTGAATGAGTATTAAATGATTTGCTGCTACATTTTTCAGTATATTTGATACTAACTTGAATGTCCTTATTGGTTCATAAAGCACCTTATGGTATTTATTGAAGTGATTTTTAACACTAATAAATGTTTTATGTTATTGTAGCTAGGAAACAAGATAACTCTCCTTACCATGTTTAACTGATCAGTCAAAATATCATAGCTCCCTTTGTTGACACCAGACAACTTAGACTGGGTTCTGGGAACTCTAAAGACCACGTGTTAAGCTCATACTCTTTTGGTCTCTTTAGAATTCTTTACAAACACTTTCAAGTTGAGTCTTACATTCATTGTTCCCATCTTGACGTGATTTATGTTAGTTTATTCATTTAGAGGAGGCTTTCATTCAAAGGAACCTACATTTGTGACCTATCAGGCATGTAGGACATGTGTACATGTAGGAAACCCACGCATGCATGGGGAGGGCATGGGTTTCAAACATACAACCTTCTTACTGCATGATGAGTGTCTGTACCATAATGAATCTTGCAATGAGGGTAAATGAATAAAAACCAGATGAATGTATCGATCTGGCTATAGTTAAAAAGACTATTGATTGTGTAAGTAGACCTTTGAGTTATATTTTTAAACTTTCTTTTAAATCAGGTGTTTTTCCGGACAGAATGAAAGTAGCAATTGTCATTCCGATATTTAAGACAGGAGATAAGAAAAGCTTTACTAATTATAGACCAGTGTCTTTACTTTCACAGTTCTCAAAAGTGCTTGAAAAGTTGTTTACACAGAAATTAGATTCATTTATTGATAAGAACAAGCTACTGAGTGAGAGTCAGTATGGTTTTAGATCAAATAGATCAACAGCCTTGACACTAATGGAAATAGTGGAAGAAATTACAAATGCAATTGAAAAAAAAATACAATAGGGGTTTTCATAGACTTAAAAAAGCATTTGATACTATAGATCATTCTATTTTAATTTCTAAGTTATATACATATGGGGTGAGAGGAGTACCTTTAAAATGGTTAAGTAGTTATCTGGATAATAGACAACAGTTTGTACAGTTTGCTGGTCAAACATCTGATTGTATTAAGATCGAATGTGGAGTTCCACAAGGGTCGGTGTTGGGACCTAAACTTTTTGTTTTGTACATTAATGACATAATCTCTGTGTCAAAGTTGTTACAGTTTGTTTTATTTGCTGATGACACAAACATTTTTAGTTCTGCAGATGATTTAAAAGCTTTATCAGAAATTATAATGAAGTTGAACTTAAAAAATGGTTTGATACAAATAGACTATCATTAAATTTAAAGAAAACTAAGTTTATGGTTTTCACAAAAAAGAAAATAGATACACAAGTTAAATTGAGTATGGATGGGGAGGATATAGAAAGAATTTTTCAGTTCAGGTTTTTGGGCATACTAATAGATGATAAACTGACATGGAAATCTCATATAGCCTATATTAAAACTAAAATCTCAAAGAGTATTTCTGTTATGAATAAAGCTAAATTTGTGTTGGACAGTAAGGCCTTGCACATTTTATATTATTCTTTGATTTTACCATATTTAAGTTATTGTGTGGAGGTGTGGGGCAACACATATGAAACTAACATAAAGCCTTTGTTTATTCTACAGAAAAAAAGCAGTGAGAATTATACACAAAGTAAATCAAATATATCACACCAATTCACTTTTTATTAAATCCCAAATTATGAAACTGAAAGATTTAATTGAGTTAAGAACATTATTAGTTCTTTATAGGGCAAAAAGTCAGGTATTACCGCTGAATTTGCAGAAGTTGTTTGTTTTTATTTCTGAGGATCAGGGGACAAGAAGGGCATTTAATTTTAAACCACAGTTTGCGAGGACTACTTTAAAACAGCATTGCATTTCAATATATGGTGTTAAATTATGGAATTCATTACAGAATGAGTTGAAGTTGTGTTTAAATATTTTTCAATTTAAGAGTTTGTATAAAAATAGAACATTTCAAATGTATAAACTTGATGATTAATAGAAATTGTAAAAAGGTGAATATATAATATTAGTACTTAATATATTGATTGTTTGTAAGGTTATTGAATGACAGTCTATCTGGAATATTTTGTGTTATGTAAAAGAAAGGGACAGGTATTATAAGATTTTCTTCTTCCTGCTCCTTTTCAATCATGGTTGTGTCGAAAGAAGTGTACTTTCTTTCTTTTTTGTATCATTTTGTTTAAATGTGTGCACAGCCATGTGCAAAATAAAAAATAAAATGAATGAATGTATGTATGTAAAGGAAGTTTAGAATTAAAGCGTTAAATCCAATTTATGTTGTCAAAAATGAAAGAAAAAAATTGGAATGAAAATACATTTTTTAGTTGATGATGTGGAAACTGAAGGACTGCCCCTGGCCTAGCAGGTCAGGACAGTCATGCACTGATTGAAGGGTGGTTCAATACCAGATTCCAGCAGACTACATGTCAAAGTAACCTTGGGCAAGATAATGCTCCTCCAACAACAATTTACCTAAGGGGATGAATGAGGTGGGCTGGAATCAATGATGACTCCAGAGGTGAACAGCAGAATAGACTTTAAGAACACACCAGAGGCAGCTCAATGAAACACAGTCATCTCATGGTGCAACATATACAACACATGCCACTAAGCACCCTGGGAAATATGGTAGGAAGTCGACTCTCAGCAACAGCTGCAATAGCTTCTTCTTTGTCTTATCTTCTTTGTTGTCTCTTCTTTGTTTGCATCTTCTTCTAGAGGAAAACCTGAAGAATAGCAGAAATGTTTTGTGAAAAGGGCCTTTTCTAAACAGTTTTTCAAGTCCTCCAGAGATGGGCTTGGTTGTTTAGATGAGATCTGTTGCTGTGGGAAGGAGGAATAACTCTGTAAACATGTATGTAGGCGGAAAGTGACAAATTATGTTTTTGAATGCTGGAAGAGGGTTTAAATTTGTTATCTTTTGAAGAACATGTGATTTTAACAAATTATAGGGTTCAAACGTATCATTCCTGTTGTTCTCTACAACAGGAAGTACATCTTTAACAGATGTACTTATCATAAGCCACATGTGATGCTTTGAGCTCTAGATTTTCCAAACCATAATATCTGAAAAATATTGTTTGGCCAAGAAGACCCCAAGGCCTTGTTGGCAGTCATGTCAAAACATCAAAAAGGACAGGGATTAAGGAAACATACAAATACATTTAACACACACATTTGCATGTCTGAATCATGCATCTTTTATGGCTTGTTATGACTTATGGCTGAATCATAGGAAGAAGCAGCAAGGTTGCACAGTGAGAAGAGTCTTCTCTTAGTAACAAATCAGTACAAGTCAGGTCTTCCAGCAAACATTCGCTTCCACAACTAACTCAGGGAAATAAACTGTCTGAAAGGCTGACTGACAATTTATTGCAAAGTGTTTCTTTTTTTCCCAGCCTTATTTCTGGTTTACATCTTCAGAAGGAGTCAACCATTCACACACATGCATAAACACAGAGAGAAATGCAGAGCAAGTCAAACTGGCCTCTCTTAGCTGAGTCAAAAAACCCTCTTTTGCACATCAGAGTGGCTTAAGCTGTCTATTTGTACGCAAGTTTTCATGATAAGCTCTGTGTGTGTTCATGCATGTGTGTGTGTTCGCCTTTGCTGACGGGTATGAGGAAAGCAGTTTTAATCACCACTCACCCTTTACACCCTGTTGACAGTGTCAGAGGACCAGTCTCACCCCCTTCCTATGATCAGCCTCATCGGCTGTCTGTTCAGACTCTCATTCATCTCTTTATTATTTATTTACCTCCACTTTGTTCGTACACATTCCCCAGTTGAACACATCTTTTGAGCATTTCTGCAGGGCTTCTGATGATGTGCTTTTTTCTTATTTGACAGATTTTCTATTAAATAAATAAGGAGGCTTGAAGTAAAATAATTGTTGGACTTAGTTCAAATCGATGCATCTTGACATGATTCTGAAATTAGACACAGACGGCTTGTTAATAATAAATAATCACACTAATGGGAAGGCATTTTGAGGTCCCAAATGTCAACCTATTTGTTTATGTGAATATTGATTTTGAATAAACTAAATTTAATTTACTTAGTCAACTGGCTTCTCTTTCCAATATTTTCAAGTAAACAAATTTAACAAGTTGAAATCCATCCATCTTCTGAAACCGCTTAGTCCTCCACAGAGGGTCACGGGGGAGCTGGTGCCTATCTCCAGCGGTCAAGGGGCGAGAGGCGGGGGACACCCTGGACGGGTCGCCAGTCCATCGCAGGGCCACACAGAGATAAACGAGACAAACAATCAATCACACACCCACTCACACCTAAGGACAATTTACAAGCCGAAGTAGCCTGACAGTCATGTTTCTGGTCTGTGGGAGGAAACCGGAGTACCTGGAGAAAACCCACGCATGCATGGGGAGAAAATGCAAACTCCATGCAGAGAGGCTGCAGAGCCAGGACGCAAACCAACGACCTCCTTGCTTCGGGGCAACAGTGCTAACCAACTGCGCCACCATGCAGCCATTTATGTTTATCTTTAAATGAAACATTATACCCTGCTAAAAAAAACTGCTAAAGGAACACTTTTTAATGAGAGTATGGTATCAAGTCAGTTAACCTCCTGGGATATTGATCTGGTCAGTTAGTAGCAGAGGGGGTTGTTAATCAGTGTTAGCTGTGTTAATGAGCACTGAGCAGGTTCACTTTGAGCTTATGTGACATAATAAAATAATAAAAACATACAGAACTAAATAGCCTACAGCTAGTGAAATTATTCTCTATTTAGAGCAGATTAGACAAAGAAAAGTGTACTAATGTCTTTAGAGAAGGTAAGAACTGCTGTTTTGCAAGAAATTCTTCATAACCAAAATCCCCACCAACAGGCCAAGGACCAGTGCTTGTTCATGAATCGTTTAACAGGCCACAGAAAAAAATAAACCTTAAAAAACCTACATCCTTTACATACATTGATCTGCAAAGTGTTTCTTTTGAAAATACCCTTCTAATATTTATATCACAATGTGACATAAAATAAAATGCATAATAATTAAATGTGCATTTGATCTAATAAACCAATTTTTGTATAATGCAATTTTTACATTTTTTTATTGTATGTGTTTACTTCCTCTCTCCACTTGTCTGTGAAAAAGGTGTCATTTTGCAAAAACAGTCCATAATGCCAAACAGAGTGGGTATCACTGGCTTAGAGTATCAAACTGGAATTTACCTATACCTTTGGTCAAAGAATATTGCTCTCCTCAGCCTAAAGTCTCAGGCTATGATCAAAGTGCGCACGTGTTAACTCACTCGCTACATTTTTTCTCTAAATTGTACCCAATATAAAGGTTAGGAAACAGCCTTGTTTTTTCGAACACCACTTGAAGGCAGTGTGGTTCATAACTGTGTGCCAACCATTCAGTCTGGTGTTGCACAAATAAACACAAGCAGGATTCACCTGAGTAACACACACCAGAATCTGCAGAGATGGATGACATCATTTAGCTGGTTTTGACAAGAAATGTAATTACCATCATCAGTCTCCATAACACTGACGTTAAATTTAATTACATTAATACATTATTTTAATGAACATAATTGTTACATTTCTATGTTGTAATGTGTTCACCTACACAAACATGGCCCAGCAGCAGCAGCTCAACCTTCAACAATCAGAAACTTTAAATATAATTCAAATCAGGCTAATAAATATTGCTGCATCAACATTTACAAGTCAGAAAATCACTTTCTTTGGAGCTCATTATGCCCAGTCTGTTTAGGTTACAATGCATTATGGAATATTTCTTCCAACAACATACTTACAATGTACCATCTGATGAGTTTCTTGGGCTCTAGATAGTGAATGAATTGAAAGTTAAAATGTCAAACTCTACTACAAAATTACTCATAAAAAGTCAAGGATATTTGACAAACTGGTGACATTTTATGGAAACTTCAAAAGTTCACACTACAGTGATATTATATGATGAAAGTGCTGCACTTAAAGCGGCTCTCTGGAGCCTTTTTCTCTGTATCAAAGTTTTCTAAATGTTTTAAATGATATTTCAGGTCTAAACTATGATCTATGGGTTGAGTTCCACAACATCTGTCATTCTGATGAAGACCCTCCTTCCTCCCAGAGACCCCTTTCCATTATTTCTTGCCGCCAACATTTTTCAGCCAATGAAATTCAAATGTCTGCATTCTCTCGACATGCACGCGCATCAACCAAACCTGTACCAGTAGGGGGCGCTGTCGTACAGGACGCTCCGTGTGTTTCTCTGCCGTCTCAGCCGTTCACTGAGGACTCACGGCTCATTTCTACTAAAAAGCTATCCATTCCCCAGCTAAAGATGGATTCATTTTTATTTTTAAACCTTTCACCTCACAGAATGGCAAGACTTGACAGGATTACGTGTTTATTTTGGTCAGAAAGTTCATCCAGGGCCGAGTCAAGTTCAGCTTCAGAGTCCAGCAGCAGCTCGTTGCTAACAGAGCTAATATCAGAAGCAGCAGGGACAGAGAGGGCTCTTCAGACCCTCGTAGTGTTGGAATAAGATTGTGAACTGTGAGTGATTAAACCCTACACATTAAGCAGTACAGTTCATGTCCGAAGTACAGTATATGCGCCGCGTGCACGCGCGCACACGCGACCGGACGCACGTGTCGAGATGTTTTGAGGAGGAGCCTTTGGACGCTAGATTCAAAAACTGCTCCCCTGATGAAATCCTCCAGAGTGGTGCTTTAAGTAGAAGTTTGAAATGATGATTTCATCATCTCAAACTGTTTTTTGCAACAAAACCCAACAGTGGTGGGTATACCCCAACAAATTTTTGGAAGAACTAGTCATGTGAGCTTGGGTACAATTACAGCTTGACAACAGCATCTCATGTTGTTCACAAGTTGTTTTATTATCTACTACGGCATGACATCTGTCATTCAGCTGATCTCATAGCTTTTCTTTGGGACTCAAAGGACAAAGTGCAGGCAGCTCCATTTGAGGTACTCAAGTTTCCAGCAGTCGTTCCCTAATGATGAACACTGACCTCAACTTGAGGCCTGCAAAAATACAGGAGAACTGACATGACAACACACCCCATAGAGCAAAGATGTAAGAGTGAGACTGATGTGAAGGTGTAGAAATCCCTCTCCAGATGTAAAAATAAAGAGAAGTTCTTGCTAAGCAAGCGATGTTCAGCCACTTTGTGAAAAACCTGCAGTGTTATTTTAAGTTAGTTTATAAAGTACACTTTTGTACTTTAGCTGTGTTCTAAAAATATCAACTCATAAGAGAAAAGGCAGATGAAAAACAAGGACATGTGTCAAAGCACCAGAAAATAAAACTCGTACGGCTAATCGTTCAAAATCACTGTTGAGTCGGTCCATCGCTGAATACACAAAGTATTCATTTCATCACATGAGGCTACAGTTTTGTTTTGTCTTTTTCTTTTCTGACTTGCAAGGCAAGTTCCAGAAAGCTGGGACCAGGCGAGTCACGTTTTATAATTAATCTCACAAGGCCAGACTTTGATTTACCTCCACGGAGACATGTGAGGGAAATCTGCTGAAGAACAAACTGTGCAGTCGTGTTCAGCAAAATACAAAAAAACCAACAACCTGAAAGCATTATCAATTGAATTTGTGTGCTTTAAGTACATGGAGAAAGTCAAAATGAGAGAGGTCATAAAGTGAGCACTTAAAATTTCCCAATACTGCAAGAACCAAGTCAGTAACTACAATAATTAAGGACTGGGTTAAAAACACAACATTCTATTCATGCACATATACACCAGATGGAACAAAAATATATGTGTAAGACTAAAAGCAAACATTTTTTTGTATTGAAGACTAAACTACTAAAAATAAAGGAAAAAACAAGTTTGCATGTTGCTGAATTCAGGTTTACATAAAAGTCAGAAACCATTTAAAAATTGAAGAACAGTTAAACAGTAGCTCATCTGGTTAATCAATAGACATCAGGACCTGTTTAATTCAAATTTCTGCATGTGGTTGTATTGATTAAACCGAGGAAGTGCAGACAAAGCTCACAGTTAATCAGTAATTAAAGACACATGTTGATGAAGACAAACAGACTGGCACTTGCTTCACTGAATTTAAATCTGTGGTCAATGGGACATGGATCCTGTAAATGAGGCACAATGCTTCAGATCACATATGAAAGAGTCAGTGTTATTACATCAACTCTTCTGCTGCACAGAGGTTAGGGCATCATGAGATAGTTTTCAGCCATACTGCATGGTTTTGATAGGAATTATTTCATTTCTGCAGGCCGTGTCTCTGACTAATCCACAAGAACTTTAAACTTCCAGAGCTACCAGTAACTTCAAAGTTTTCAGATACTGAACATAAAGAAATTTAGGAGTCTGCTAGATTAAATTCAGTATTCTGTTTTACAATGTGAGAACAGCAGCAATAATTTGATTTGTCTTTTTTTGGATACATACTAAATACAAATTTAAAGACATTTTATGCCATTTTGCTTGTGTTTAGGGTCTGTTTTAAATCACTGCTTATGCTTAGAAACACTTAAATCTAACTGTTGAAATTACTCCTCAGCCTTCATTGCTTTCTACTGGAGCGGTTCATCACTCATTCAAAGAAATCAGCTGTGTTTAAGCAGGGAGAGATGGAAAAAAGCAACAAAAAAAACTCTCCGGTGCTAGCATTTCAGCTGCTACATTGGGTTAGCCTAGCCCTCGCAAGATACCTGACTTTGTGAGACTTCCAGGGCACCGGACCTAAGGCTCTGGAGTTGCAAGCATGGTATTCTGGACACACGCAACCAGATTGGGGCTGAGTTCATTAACCCTGTAAAGGGTCATATTAGCACATAATGGTTCAAGAAAAAGATTTAAAAATATGAAAAAGTTACATAGTGTGCCTTTAATTACAGTGTAATGTAAATCTTGTGATCAGTAACAAAATACTCAATAATACCATTAGGCCAAAGACAAGTGATGGATTGATATGGCTTTTGAATGTAATAACGCATGATCCTAAAGACATTAACAGGAATAAAAAGTGAATTGGACATAATTTTTATAAACTTGCTATGGATGCTTACTTAAGTAAGTCGTGTAGTTTTGGCTTTGAAGAGTTGCATAAAGGAATGCAATTAAGTCGAGGGAACTAAAAACGTTCATTAAGGCCTGAGTGTGGGCGTGGTCTGTTCAGCCACACATGGACATATCAGAGGAAATCTTTGATATTATTGTCAAACTTTTAAATTGTTTGATGTTGTGCTTTTGTTGAGGTCATTTGTGCTTCATTTTGTGACTCACACTACTGCACATATTCCACATTCGGTCACATTATTCAAAAGATGAACAATAAGTTCTTGATTTACTAATAACTAATCTAAAATAAACCTGCTATATTACTGTAATGTACTATAACTATAGTAACTAATATAATGTCTGTGCACATACACATTAATGGGGGGTTGGGTGCTATTTTAAGATTATTAAATGAAATGGCATCTGGCTTGCAACAAAATTGTTTAATTCAGCGTCAGTAGAGGTGAAAATTACAAGTTTCAAAATTTTGTGTTAACCAGATGTTAGAAAACAGACATTCATAATCTTGGACCTTCAGGGGTTTTGTCTTCCCCATTTGTCTATATTTGCAGCATGTTCAACATGACCTCAATTTAAAAATGAAGGCTACATTCGCACTGCAGGTTTTAATGCTGATTTAGGATTTTTGCTGAGATCTAAATATTGATTGTGTTATTTTTCTTATTATTGTTTAAAGAGCAAATTGAAAGTTCTTTTTTTTTATTCTGATAAAATTCTGTCCAAAAATACTATTTGAAATGTTTATTGAGGGTATTTTGTTTTACAATACATTTTTTAAACCATTTTTCTAGTCAAAAGTGCCTCTTTTTGCAAAGCTTCTAAAAACGCTTTCTTTTTTTTTTTTTTTCATATTTGGACCTGTGAGGTCACCAGAGGGAGCTCCCAGCTAGGTGGCGCTGCTTACAGTGTTGTCAGATGTAGATAAATAAAGTATTTGTAGGATAATTTTTTTTTAACAATTATATTTATTTTCTTTTTAAATTTAAACAGAACACACACACACACACAAAATAATAACAATAACAATAATAATAATAAATAAAAAAAATAAAAAATAAAAAAAAGAGAAAGAAAGAAAGAAAAAGCTCAGCATAACAGATTTGGATGCCATTCAGGGTACATATTTCAGCACATTCACAGCTACTCATTCTATAATACTGCTGTTTAATATAGAAGCCAAAGTAGAATTAATAAAACGAAGATAAGGAGTCCAAGTTTGTAAAAAGTGTCTTTTTGTGGAGTGGAGGAGGCAAGTCAGGTATTCCAGAGGGAAGAGCTCCATGATAAGTTTGTGCCAAGAAGATTTAGAAGGAGATTTGTCACTGATCCATGAAAGAAAAATATTCTTACGTGCAGCATAAGTGAGGATATCATATAGTCTTCTCGATCCAGGATTGATTTTACTGTCTCTGAAACCCAAAATCAGCTAGACAGGGTCACAGTCCAAGGCAAGACCAAATATAATACTCATATCCTTTAGAACATCTTGCCAATACATCTGTATCTTAGAACAGAACCAGACACAGTGAGTATATGTACCCACTGCTGATTTACATTTAGGGCATTCAGGAGAGAATTGAGGGTTCATTATATGTCTTCTATTAGGAGATATTTGTAATCTATGAATAATTTTAAACTGTAGCAGCCTAGCACGGTTACAAATAGATATTCGTTTTGTTTGATTACAAATGACCCCCCATTTCTCTTCATCAATAGTTACCCCCAGTTCTGTTTGCCATGTTGAAGCAAAATCTGGAACTGTCATTACAGTGGATGTCTGATTAAGAACATTATATAAATAAGTGATGACCTTTTTATTTGGGCAGTTAAGCAATAGTTTCTCTACTGGAGATATAGAAGCATCAAAGGCAAATGTAGTTTTTTTTTATATAAAATCTCGAACCTGGAGATATCTAAAAAAAATGAAAGCCAGGAAGGCTGTATTTAGACTGGACCTGTTCAAATGAGGATAGGGTAGATCCCTGATATAAATCACTCATCTTTTTGAGTCCTTGACGGGCCCAAATCTTATAGCCAGGATCTGTCATGCCTGGTTCAAAGTCAGGGTTTCCAAGTATTGGAGAGAGCAATGTAGTAAGTTCTGATCTACCCTCCAGCCTACGCACTGCAAACCATGCTTTTACCGTATTAACAACTATAGGATTGTTATTGCACAAATCCCTTACAGTTTTTAGATTCTTGCAGGACAAAAGACCGAGGAATGAACAATTAATATGCAACTTTTCTAAGCTTAGCCAAAGAGAAGTGGCATCCTCCCTAACCCATTCAGCTATGACCCTCAAGTGTGATGCAAGTTGATATAATCTAAAGTTAGGTACATCCACCCCCCCTTTTGACGTAGGCAACTGTAACTTAGAGAATTTAAGCCTAGGTTTTCTTTTGTTCCATATAAATTCACTCAACCAGCTATTTAGCAATTTCAGTACTTTGTTTGAAATTATTAAAGGAATCATCTGCAAAGGGTACATTAATTTAGGGAGCACACACATCTTAATAACAGAAACCCTACCAAGTAAAGATATGGGGAGAGAGCACCACCTTTGTAGATTTTTTTTTATAACATCTAAAAGTGGGACATAGTTAACCTTGAACATTTGGTCAAACATGGGGGTGATATGTATGCCGAGATATACAAATCCAGATAGAGACCAGCGAAATGGAAAAGGTGTGAGAGAATTAGTCCTCCCTCTAAGGGTCCCCAGAGGCATTGCGAGAGATTTAGAAAAATGTATCTTGTAACCTGAAACTCTTCCAAATTGGTGAATGAGTTTAATAAGACATGGAATCGTCGACACCGGTTCAGATATATATAATAAAATATCATCAGCATAAAGAGAAATTTTATGCTGAGTACCACCAATGTCGATTCCTCTTATTAAGAAGTTCTGCCTAATGGCTGCAGCCAGCGGTTCAATTGCTAAGATGAAAAGAGCAGGGCTCAAAGGACAGCCTTGACGCGTTGAACGGAAAAGTGAAAAACTATTAGACCTGCAACCATTAGTGATAACTGAGGCTAAAGGGTTGTTGTACATTAATCTAATCCAACTGATAAACGTTTCACCTAGATTGAATTTATGTAAAATATAATAGAGATAAAGCCATTCAACACGGTCGAAGGCCTTCTCTGCATCAAGTGAAATAACTAAACTATCAACATTCTGGGTTTGACATAAATTAATAAGGTTTAAAAGTCTTCTGATATTATGGCTAGAGTGTCTCCCCCTAATAAACCCTGTTTGGTCTTCCTTAATTATGGTGGGCAGAACTTTTTCCAATCGAAGCGCTAATATCTTAGAGAGTAGTTTAAGATCCTGGTTTAACAGAGTGATCGGCCTATAGTTTGAACAATAATCTGCGTTCTTGCCTTTTTTAAGAATAACCGTGATATCTGCCTCTCTTAGCGAACGGGGTAACAAGCCAGATGTGAAAGAGTGCTCCAGCATGGCCAAAAAAGGGTCTAATAGCACATGGCTAAACTCTTCATAGAAATCGCCAGTCAAACCATCTGGCCCTGGCGCTTTTCCTGACTGCAGTGTTTTAAGTGCTAGTAGAGCCTCATCCTTTGTAATAGGTGCATTTAGTTCGGCCTTTTGAGTCTCAGAGATTGTAGGGAGAGTTACTTGAGTTAGAAATGCTTCGATTTCGATAGATGCTCCCGAAAGTTGATCTGATTTGTAAAGTTGTGAATAAAACTCTCTAAAGATGTCATTAATTTTATTAATTTTTTTATTATCAAAGTATCGGGTACCATCTGTATCAAGTATTGAGGATCTGTTTTTACTTTAGTCAACAAGGATAAGTATCTGCTAGGTTTATCACCAAATTCATATAATTGCTGTCTAGAAAAGAGAACCGCACCCTTGGCCTGTTGTGTTAATAAGGCATTTAATAAAGTTTGTAAAGCACATTTTTTTTGTAATAGTAGTGGATCTGACGATGAGGTTAGCATCCTCTTGATCTTCTCCAAGTCTTTCTCGAGTTTTGATTGACATTCCAGTTGCTTTCGTTTCTTAGTGGCTGAATAGCCAATCACCAAACCTCTAATATATGATTTAGATGTTTCCCATAATAAAGAGGGGTTCTCAGTTGACTTAGAGTTTATATCAAAAAATATCTTAAATTCACTTGTCATATAAGATATAAATTTATCATCCCTTAAAAGGCGCGATTCAAATCTCCATCGTGTGGTACCAGTGAAATGACCAACAGTAATCAGCTCTAGACACACAGGAGCATGGTCACTAATAACAATATTCCCAATTTCACAAGATGAGACATATTGTACATGAGACTTTGGAACAAAAAAATAATCTATACGAGTGTGACATTTATGAGGGGGAGAGTAAAATGTGAATTGTTTATCAGTTGGATGTAAAGTTCGCCACGCATCTACAAAACCTATCTCATCACAGATTGCAGACAGGGCATTGGCTTGGTTCGTTAGAACGGAGCTACGCATGGGATATCTGTCAAGTAGGGGGTTAAGCAAACAGTTAAAGTCACCACCCACTAAAGCTACAGTGGATGATATATCTGTGAATTCTAAAAATGCTTTTCCTAAAAAATCAGTAGAGTAATTAGGTGGGCAGTATAAATTCATCAGAGTAATATCATTTCCTTGTAGGGTACCC
Organism: Callopanchax toddi; assembly: GCA_006937965.1. Classification (NCBI taxonomy): domain Eukaryota; kingdom Metazoa; phylum Chordata; class Actinopteri; order Cyprinodontiformes; family Nothobranchiidae; genus Callopanchax; species Callopanchax toddi. Next base: position 240,739 of record SSNR01000524.1, read on the forward strand.
TTAACTATAACATATCTACCATATTTATCCTTAATACATGTCTCTAAATGGAATGGTACTCTCTTGTTTATAAGTATTACAACACCCCTACTGCTGGTGGTGAAAGAGGAGAAATAAACCTGATTAACCCAACCATATTTCAGTCGGAGATGCTCATTATCGTTAAGATGTGATTCCTGGAGCAGTGCTACATCAACTCTTTCTCTTTTTAATGAAACAAAAACTTTTCTCTGTTTGACTTTGCTTCGCAAACCCCTCACATTCCATGAACAAAACCTGAGATTACTACTTGTCATAACTTATATTATTTATATGACTTGCAGATAAATTATAAACCACAGAAGCATTTATAGTAACCTGGAATTTCACCTTATAACAGTAAAACAAATACCACCAGATCAATGCTGAGCATAACAANGCGATCCACGCCTCCTTCCTGTTAGTTTTGTGTTCCAGTGAGAAATGAGCCCTTGTGACCACAGAGACGTTTAGCTCAGCAGTCAGCTGGCTGGAACCAGTTTTGAGGAAATAAAAAAAAACTCAAACAGTACACAGTGATTCAGCGTTTTTAGTCCATGGTTTCAATTTGTGACCCAAGACATCCAGGTGGACCTTTATATAGACGGCACATTTGTTCTATTTAACAAGACATTGGTAAAATGTACTTTAATAAAAGCTTTTATTTTCAAAACTTCTTTTTGCTACATTGCTCAGATTAATATCAGTCATTAATGTATAAAATGTAGCTTTAACAGTGAAATGGCAAAAAATTTAATAAAAGAAAAAAGAGTAACAAGGTTTAAAACGGGTAAAAAATAAAATACAGAATGCTTTTAAAAAGTTAAATAAGCTTAAAAACATTACAATTTTAAAAATTTAATGAAAAACAAAAATGTCCTAAAAGGACACTTTTAAAAACTGAACCTTTTCCTGTTGTTTTAAACTATTTACTTTTTTGGTCAGCTTATTTTTATACAGTTTTTTGACAATTATATTTATTTTCTTTTTAACTTAAACAAACAACACACAAAAAGAGGGAAAATAATAATAATAATAATAATAATAATAATAATAATAATAATAATAATAATAATAAAAAGCTCAGCACAACAGATTTGGATGCCATTCAGGGTACATATAACAGCGCATTCACAGCTACTCAGTCTATAATACTGCTGTTTAATATAGAAGCCAGAGTAGAGTTAGTAAAACGAAGATAAGGAGTCCAAGTTTGTAAGAAGTATCTTTTCGTAGAGTGGAGGAGGCAAGTCAAGTATTCCAGAGGGAAGAGCTCCATGATGAGTTTGTGCCAAGTTTTAGGAGGAGGTTTGTCACTGATCCATGAAAGAAAAATATTCTTACGTGCAGCATAAGTGAGGATATCATATAGTCTTCTTGATCTAGGATTGATTTTACTGTCTCTGAAACCCAAAATCAGCGAGACAGGGTCACAGTCCAAGGCAAGACCAAATATAATACTCATATCCTTTAAAACATCTTGCCAATACATCTGTATCTTAGAACAAAACCAGACACAGTGAGTATATGTACCCACTGCTGATTTACATTTAGGGCATTGAGAATTGAGGGTTCATTATATGTCTTCTATTAGGAGATTTTTGTAATCTATGAATCATTTTAAACTGTAGCAGCTTAGCACGATTACAGATAGATATTAGTTTTGTTTGATTACAAATGACCCCCCATTTCTCTTCATCAATAGTTACCCCCAGTTCAGTTTGCCATGTTGAAGCAAAATCTGGAACTGTCATTACAATGGATGTCTGATTAAGAACATTGTATAAATAGGTAATGACCTTTTTATTTGGGCAGTTAAGCAATAGTTTCTCTACTGGAGATAAAGAGGCATCAAAGGCAAATGTTTTTTTTTTTTTTATATGAAATCTCGAACCTGGAGATATCTAAAACAATGAGAACCAGGGAGGCTGTATTTAGACTGAACCTGTTCAAATGAGGATAGGGTAGATCCCTGATATAAATCACACATCTTTTTGAGTCCTTGACAGGCCCAAATCTTATAGCCAGGATCTGTCATGCCTGGTTCAAAGTCAGGGTTTCCAAGTATTGGAGAGAGCAATGAAGTGAGTTGAGATCTACCCTCCAGCCTACGCACTGCAAACCATGCTTTTACCATATTAACAACTATAGGATTGTTATTGCACAAAGCCCTTACGGTTTTTAGATTCTTGCAGGACAAAAGACCGAGGAATGAACAGTGAATATACAACTTTTCTAAGCTTAGCCAAACAGAAGTGGCATCTTCCCTAACCCATTCAGCTATGACCCTCAAGTGTGATGCAAGTTGATATAATCTAAAGTTAGGTACATCCACCCCCCTTTTGACGTAGGCAACTGTAACTTAGAGAATTTAAGCCTAGGTTTTCTTTTGTTCCATATAAATTCACTCAACCAGCTATTTAGCAAGTCCAGTACTTTGTTTGAAATTATTGAAGGAATCATCTGCAAAGGGTACATTAATTTAGGGAGCACACACATCTTAATAACAGAAACCCTACCAAGTAAAGATATGGGGAGAGAGCACCACCTTTGTAGATTTTTTTTATAACATCTAAAAGTGGGACATAGTTAACCTTGAACATTTGGTCAAACATGGGGGTGATATGTATGCCAAGATATACAAATCCAGATAGAGACCAGCGAAATGGAAAAGGTGTGAGAGAATTAGTCCTCCCTCTAAGGGTCCCCAGAGGCATTGCGAGAGATTTAGAAAAATGTATCTTGTAACCTGAAAATCTTCCAAATTGGTGAATGAGTTTAATAAGACATGGGATCGTCGACACCGGTTCAGATATATATAATAAAATATCATCAGCATAAAGAGAAATTTTATGCTGAGTACCACCAATGTCGATTCCTCTTATTAAGAAGTTCTGCCTAATGGCTGCAGCCAGCGGTTCAATTGCTAAGATGAAAAGAGCAGGGCTCAAAGGACAGCCTTGACGCGTTGAACGGAAAAGTGAAAAACTATTAGACCTGCAACCATTAGTGATAACTGAGGCTAAAGGGTTGTTGTACATTAATCTAATCCAACTGATAAACGTTTCACCTAGATTGAATTTATGTAAAATATAATAGAGATAAAGCCATTCAACACGGTCGAAGGCCTTCTCTGCATCAAGTGAAATAACTAAACTATCAACATTCTGGGTTTGACATAAATTAATAAGGTTTAAAAGTCTTCTGATATTATGGCTAGAGTGTCTCCCCCTAATAAACCCTGTTTGGTCTTCCTTAATTATGGTGGGCAGAACTTTTTCCAATCGAAGCGCTAATATCTTAGAGAGTAGTTTAAGATCCTGGTTTAACAGAGTGATCGGCCTATAGTTTGAACAATAATCTGCGTTCTTGCCTTTTTTAAGAATAACCGTGATATCTGCCTCTCTTAGCGAACGGGGTAACAAGCCAGATGTGAAAGAGTGCTCCAGCATGGCCAAAAAAGGGTCTAATAGCACATGCCTAAACTCTTTATAGAAATCGCCAGTCAAACCATCTGGCCCTGGCGCGTTTCCTGACTGTAGTGTTTTAAGTGCTAGTAGAGCTTCATCCTTTGTAATAGGTGCATTTAGTTCGGCCTTTTGAGTCTCAGAGATTGTAGGGAGAGTTACTTGAGTTAGAAATCCTTCGATTTCGATAGATGCTCCCGAAAGTTGATCTGATTTGTAAAGTTGTGAATAAAACTCTCTAAAGATGTTATTAATTTTTTTATTATCAAAGTGTCGGGTACCATCTGTATCAAGTATTGAAGTAATTATTTGAGGATCTGTTTTTACTTTAGTCAACAAGGATAAGTATCTGCTAGGTTTATCACCAAATTCATATAATTGCTGTCTAGAAAAGAGAACCGCACCCTTGGCCTGTTGTGTTAATAAGGCATTTAATGAAGTTTGTAAAGCACTTTTTTTTTTTTGTAATAGTAGTGGATCTGATGATGAGGTTAGCATCCTCTTGATCTTCTCCAAGTCTTTCTCGAGTTTTGATTGACATACCAGTTGCTTTCGTTTCTTAGTGGCTGAATAGCCAATCACCAAACCTCTAATATATGATTTAGATGTTTCCCATAATAAAGAGGGGTTCTCAGTTGACTTAGAGTTTATATCAAAAAATATCTTAAATTCACTTGTCATATAAGATATAAATTTATCATCCCTTAAAAGGCGCGATTCAAATCTCCATCGTGTGGTACCAGTGAAATGACCAACAGTAATCAGCTCTAGACACACAGGAGCATGGTCACTAATAACAATATTCCCAATTTCACAAGATGAGACATATTGTACATGAGACTTTGGAACAAAAAAATAATCTATACGAGTGTGACATTTATGAGGGGGAGAGTAAAATGTGAATTGTTTATCAGTTGGATGTAAAGTTCGCCACGCATCTACAAAACCTATCTCATCACAGATTGCAGACAGGGCATTGGCTTGGTTCGTTAGAACGGAGCTACGCATGGGATATCTGTCAAGTAGGGGGTTAAGCAAACAGTTAAAGTCACCACCCACTAAAGCTACAGTGGATGATATATCTGTGAATTCTAAAAATGCTTTTCCTAAAAAATCAGTAGAGTAATTAGGTGGGCAGTATAAATTCATCAGAGTAATATCATTTCCTTGTAGGGTACCCTTAACTATAACATATCTACCATATTTATCCTTAATACATGTCTCTAAATGGAATGGTACTCTCTTGTTTATAAGTATTACAACACCCCTACTGCTGGTGGTGAAAGAGGAGAAATAAACCTGATTAACCCAACCATATTTCAGTCGGAGATGCTCATTATCGTTAAGATGTGATTCCTGGAGCAGTGCTACATCAACTCTTTCTCTTTTTAATGAAACAAAAACTTTTCTCTGTTTGACTTTGCTTCGCTAACCCCTCACATTCCATGAACAAAACCTGAGATTACTACTTGTCATAACTTATATTATTTATATGACTTGCAGATAAATTATAAACCACAGAAGCATTTATAGTAACCTGGAATTTCACCTTATAACAGTAAAACAAATACCACCAGATCAATGCTGAGCATAACAACCAAACAAACGTCCCTAAACATGAAAAACAAAAACAGAATAAAAATAAAAAGAACACCAACAAAACTACAAAAAGTTCTATTAGCTGTGGATCTCCCCCAAGTTTTGTGGGGGCCATCTTCTTAAAGCACCTCCTAAAGGGTGCTGAAACACCAACTAAACTGATACAAACTGTAGCAGGGTCCAAAAACATCCACTAGTAAATATTTAGAAAAATATTGATGCTGATCTTCCTCTTAACCTTATAAACACAAGGCAACAAATTATAAATGAACTTAATCTGAGCTCACAAAACAATGTGAGCTAAATTTCAGTCCCCATAAATTTGGCATGTGAAAGTACGTATTAACCCACCAGGTCATGTTGGATGAATGCGTCTCAGTCCTGACTTGAAGCGCTGGACACGAAAGACATAGCTTCAGACGGCGAGAGAAAAGTTTTCTTTCTCCCATTAAAAGATACCTGAAGCTTTGCTGGGTAGAGCATGGAGTATTGCACCCCGATATCTCTGAGGCGTTTTTTAACCTCTGCGAACTCCTTTCGTCTCCGTAGCACAGCAGCAGAGAGGTCGTTGTAGAAGGAGATTCTCCTGCCATCCAGCTCGATGTCGTCCTCCGCCGCCTTCCGTCGCACTGCAGCCATAACTCTCTGTTTATCTGGGAATGAATGGAACCTGATGATGATTGGGCGTGGTCGCTGGCCGTCCTTGGGTTTGGGAGCGAGGGTGCGGTGTGCACATTCAAGCTTAATACGGTCTCCTTTTACCTCCATGCCGAGGAACGTTGGTAGCCAGCGCTCGAAGAATGCCGCTGCATTTTCGCCCTCTGTGTTTTCAGGAATATTAAACACACACACATTCTTCCGTCGTCGTCTATTCTCCAGATCATCAATATGGTCTGTCAGAGCCTTAATTTTCTCTTCCAAAGCCTGTGTTCTTGCAACAAGAGGCTCGGAGGTTCTTTCCAGCTGCAGCACTCTGGCTTCCGCCTCGTTCAAACGCTCATTTGCCTTCGCTAGCTCAGCTGTGTGCAAGGTGATTGTTTTTGTCAGGGGATCCAGCTTTTCACTGATTTGCAGCATAATTTTTTCAGTCATCACCTCCAATGCTTTAGCGAGCCCAGGGTCCAGTGCGGGTCCGAGTGAGCTGCTATAATCCTCGTCGTCTTGCTCGCCGTGTGAAGCTAAGGCTGTAGCAGCGGCGTCTGTGGCTTGTTGGCCTGGTTTTCCGATCTTTTTCTTAGTGGGCGGCATAGTTTCGTGTTGTTTAGACCAGAAGTGTTCTAAAGTCATCATACAGCATCAGCATTTGCGACAAGAAACCCGAAAGTTCCTAATACATTTTCTATGCGAAGGCACTTGTGGAGCTCCTGCACACACGTCTGTTCCCTACGCCATCCCCCGGAAACAAATCTTGTAGGATAATTTAACACTGTACGATCAATAATCCCATAAATATGATCATTTGAGCCCTTTGTTGTGTGGAGTTTGTGTAACAGATTCTTGTTTTAATCATTGTGTTAGATTTTTTAAAGCTAAACTACTTTAACATCTCAGGCTGGCACCGCTCTAGTCTGCCAGCTGCCTGCTCGCTGTCGGCGATGAGTTGTTGGTTTTAGGTTTGAGCGCTCTTTAATCGAGTCGGTGTGAATTCATTTTAATCAAAAATGCTAAATTATTATGTTTGTGAATGCCAATCGCCAGTCTGTCAGGACAGTGAGACAACAACAGGATGTCTTCCTTATCGGCATGCTGACTTCTGTTTGGTGACGAAAAACCCCAGCGGTCTTGCTGTAGCCCACCAGGACTGGATGTGATGGAGTCCCATACTGACAAAAACATTCAGTGTGACTCTAAACAGGTGCCGTTTCTTCGATCCTTTCAAATTAACACCGCTGAATAGCTGTTAGCATGCAGCAGCTAACAGGAGCTAACAGGAAGATTTTAGTCTCGTTTCCATGATGGCAGGGTTCTGTACGGTTCGTGGTGGGTCGTCGTAGTCCGGTACTGATCCGCGGTTTCATGAGAGCATTTCCTTCAGCTGTCTGACCCTCACCTGGTTGGCGGGGTACACGTAAATCCATGCCGATGCCACGGGGACCTCTAGAGGGGGTTTCCGGCTGGGCTCCAGAGGGGCTTCCCACTCTCCAGCAGCCTGACCCAACACTGTTCCGGTCAGCTTGAACCGTTTAGCTGCATCCTGTGAAACTTCTTTATAAACTCTTTCATTTCTTAACAATCCATCTAACTCGTCCTGAAGGCAGCTCAATGTTTGGAGCTCTGATGATCAAACCTGGTGCTAAACGCTGGCATGTTATCCCATTCGTGTACGGTAGTGAGTGTGTGGAGGTGGTCTAGACCGGTGAACCCCTAGCGTACAGCCTTACAGGACTGATTGTTTTTATCTTTTTTTTTTATCTTGATAAAATAACTTCTCACTATAGTAATAAAGTAATAAAATAACATTTCCATTCTTTGTTGTGTTTTTGACTCTGTTTCTGTTCCATGAGCTCTATCTGTATGCTGCCTGGTGATGCTGTGCATGGCTGGCTCCATACTCAGTGTATCTATTGCAATGCTGCATGTACCGTGGCTGTTGCCTGTGTATCATCTATCAGGGGATAGCATAACCTCCCTTTAAAATCATATTCCACTGAATCAGAATTCAATTCCAGAATCCCCCGAGAAAATATCATAATAATACATCTCTCCTGGATTCCACTTGGGCTACTGTCACACTGCTTCCTGACTCATTGCCTCTTCAGTAATTTCTCAATTACGTGTTTGGCAGAGACATGATGAAACATTCAGTGACTGAATTTCATTGGCTTTAGGGGAGAAAAATCCTTTGGAAGGTGTAATTTTAGATGCATGAAATCCAAGGGTGCTTACACACATTGTTTAAGTTGTTATGAATATGAAATGCCTGAACCGTGTTTCTTATTACTTTATTTTTCATAAATCAGGGAGATGGCACCGTGAGATGGAAGAAGCAAGTTTTAGAGTGAAAGAAATGTGGTGTTACCTTTATTTCAGTGTGCTGTGTGTTTGAAATGCTTCTTGATTGTGCAGCAGTGGCAGTCATCTTCAACGTACTTAAATGTTGAAAAGAGGTAATGAGATTGGAGCTGAATAACAATGATGGAATGGATTACTGCACCATCCACAATGCCTAGGTTTGACAGGTTTCCCGATTAGCAGTACAAGTTTAACACTTGTTATGCATTATATAAACACCACTGTGGAAGATTATTTGGCAGACAAAGTATTCAGAGTCAGTCAGTGTGCTGCATACTGCTGGTTATAAAGCTGTCTGTTTGTAATTGTGTCTTTATAGCACTAATAAACAAGCACAATTTTGGTAACATGACAAATATGAAATAAAGACAAATGTGTTAAAACCAAATTTAAATAAAACAATATTTTAATAAAACATTAGCAAATACATCCCTGGGCTCCTTTGATTGGGGTTTGTAGTCTGTGAAGGTTTGGGTGCCCTCCCAGAGAGACCATTTATGTGGTGCTGAAGTGACCAGATAGACTGTATTCTTGCTATATTGATGGTTTCCTGATGCTATGGTACATGTTGAATCTGATTGTTCTTAATTCTTCATTGTCTCCAGCTCTGAAGTTTGTGTCACAAGTCCTCAGGGGCCAGTGAACTTTTCCAGTTCTGGCTTCTGGTTGGCAAACAGTGATAGTTATTCAGTGAGTGACATCGTCAGCACATTTAGCACCCTGCCTCAGTGTAATCCTCCATGTCGGTATAAGTAAGTAAGTAAGTAAAGTTTATTTATATAGCACCTTTCACAGAAAAAATCAGAAAGTGCTTCACAGAAAACAGAATCAAACATGATAAAACAAATAAAATTAATAAAACAAACAAAATATCATTACAAATCAAAATCATTAAACAACAACAAGAGAACATAAAAGAGTTATTTAAAAGCAGTTTTGAATAATTGGGTCTTCAACTGCTTTTTAAAGGAGTCCAGACTGTCTATACAGCGTAAAACTAAAGGAAGTTCATTCTAAAGTCGCGGTGCAACAGACTGGAAGGAGCGATCACCTCGACTTTTAAATCTGGTCCTTGGAACTGTTAGGAGATTCTGGTCTGTGGACCTGAGAGCTCGGGTTGGAGCGTACGGCTTTATCAGTTCAGTAACATAAAGAGGAGCTTGACCATGTAGGGCCCTGAAAGTTAGAGTCAGGATTTTAAAATGAACTCTACATTTAACAGGTAACCAGTGCAGAGACTTCAGAATAGGAGTGATGTGATCTTTCCTGTTTGCTCCAGTGAGGAGCCTCGCTGCAGAGTTCTGGACCAGCTGAAGGCGGTCAAGGGCTTTTTGGTTCAAACATGTGAAAAGTGTGTTACAGTAATCTAGACGGGAGGAGATAAAAGCATGAAGAACCATTTCCAGTTCAGGTTTTGACACCAACTTTCTCAGTTTGGAAATATTTCTCAGATGATAAAAACAGTTTCTGACCAGCTGTTTTGAGTGACCTTCAAGAGACATTGATTGGTCAAAAATAACACCCAGATTCCTCAGGTTTGACTTTACAGCAGAACTTAAATGTCCAATATGTTGACTGATCAGAGGGACCATCCTATCGGGGGCAACAATCAGACATTCAGTCTTTTCAGGGTTTAACTGAAGGAAGTTATTTTCTAACCAGTTAGTAGTAGCT
>SSNR01000524.1:250787-287520 GCA_006937965.1 Callopanchax toddi
AACCAGATTGGAATTTATCAAAAATGTTTTGTTCCAGAAAAGAGACCAGCTGATCAGCCACAACTCTTTCTAAAAGTTTAGAGATATAGCTCAGTTTGGAAATGGGCCTGTAGTTATTTGGTTGAGAGGAATCCAGACTGGGTTTTTTAAGGATGGGTTCAGTAAGATGGAGGGGACGGAGCCGGTTTGGAGGGATAGATTAATAAAATCAACAATGCATGGGCCAACTAGGTCAAAAGCTTTAAGAAGCAAAGAGGTTGGGAGAATATCAACTGGTCTTGAAGATTGTTTCATGTTTTTAAGAATGAGACAGATGTTCTGAAAATGAACAGGTGTGAAGAAGGACCAGGTATGGAAAGGAGGAGGGTGGATGGGAGAGTAGGGAGCAGATGGGGGTGAGAAACCTGACCTGATGTTTCTAATTTTGTTCTCAAAGAATGAAAGGAAGTTGTTACAATCAGACCTTGAGAACACAGGGATTTGGGGCGTTTTAGGTGAAACTATCTGATTGATCGTGTCAAACAGAACTTTGGAGTTTTTATTTGAGGAGATCAGTTGAGAGAAGTAAACAACTCTGGAGTTTTTAACCATTTCATTTAAAGATGTTATCAATTCCTTAAGGTACAGTCGGTGAATTTCCATTTTTGTTGATTTCCAAAGCCTCTCAGCTTTATGGCATATCCTTCTGAGATTATAAATATGTTCGTTCATCCAGGGACTGTTCCTTCTGTGAGATACCGCTGTTTGTTTAACTGGAGCTACCTTATCTAAGATAGTAGAACACTGCTGATTAAATGACTGGATGAAGGAGTTTGCATCTTCACCATGAACTAAGTTTCTATCAAACATTACAGAAAAATCATCAACTGCTGACTGATTAATGATGCGTCTTTCTGAACTCAGTTTGTGAGGGACAGGATCAACGTTAGACTGAATCTTAAAGAAAACACAGCTGTGGTCACTGACATGAACCTCCTCAACATGTAACTGGCTGATGTTTAGACCCAGAGAGAAGACTAGATCCAAAGTGTGGTATGGTTATTTTATTATTATATTGTTTGAAAATGTCTACTGTATATTAAAACACACATTGCCCCTAAGAGCACAGGAGACTCCCAATGGCCAGATAAGTTCTTGTTTTTGTGTTGGTTTGATGGTTAGTTCTCAGTGTCTCTATGCAGGTTTTAGTATGATTGTGATGTGATCAGAAAAACCAAGGTGCAGGAAGAGGAAGGGAGGAGCTTTTATTCTCCCTTTCAGGATATGTACACCAAGCCCAGTAAATTGTCCCCTCTCATTGGAAAATCTACATATTGATGTATTTTGGACAGTACAGTGCTTTGATGAGAACTCCATCAAGGCCACCATGCACACGGGGCAAACTGTTAAACAGAAGACACCATAATAACAGCTGTCCACACAGCCTTCTTCTACATCTGAAGAAACAGTAAATCTACACGAGGATGCTGTTTGTTGACTTCAGATCTGCCTTTACCACAGTATGACCCCCTCACATCATTTCAGAAGGTAAGCAGCTTTGGCCCTATAAGCAGCCTGATGTGCACCTGGAAAACGGCGTAAGGCCACATCTCATCCTGAACACCGGCACACCCCAGGGGTGTGTCCTCAGTCTGCTTCTCTACTCCATTTTGACTCATGACTGTTTTCCCATTTACACCAGTAAACACCATTGTGAAATTTGCTGATGACACCACCATTATAGAACAGACTGACAACAACGAATCAGCCTGCAGGGAGGAGATTCAGCAGCTGAGGTAATGGTGTGGACCAGAACCAGCAGACTGAATAATGCTTTTAGCCACAGGAAGTCAAATGTGTCCCCACCCCATCAAACCATTCTTTGCAGAATGATAACTCCGTCAATGCATGTTAGTATATCTCCTGTCCAATATCAAAACTCTGTGTAATATCATGCTTTTTAAATCTATCCACAATGTAGTTTTTCTTTATACTTTATACTACTATACTATATTATACAATACTTAATATTACTTTTGTCTTTTCTGTAGTTTAGATTTGTACTTTTTAATATTGTTTTGATATTTTCCCCTGACTGTTGTTAAACAGAGAAAGCTGCTGGACTGTGTTTCCATGCTCTTGTAATGATGACAATGCAAATTATCGTAGTTTGAATCCTAAATACTCAAGAGCTGAGCTACAGTATTTTGCATTCATTATTATGACAGTGAAAATGACTAAAACAGTGTGTAAAAGTATACATTTTTTCATATGTAAGCCATTTTCTTGGGTGCCAAAGGACAAAGAATATAAGACACATTTGTGGATCAAGTTACTTCATATGACACAGCTGTTAAAGCCCTATGTGCACACGTCTATCCAGCTATAAATGTAGTAGTGGAAAGATGCGTCAGACTATGAGTTGGTAGCCTTCTTGACTCAAGTCAACCCTGATAACACATACTGAATAGAACAATGGCTTTCGCCTCACGCACATTAACTATGGTTGAGTGGACGATGTGGAAAAATAATCATTGGCCTGAGTCTGGTCAGTGGAGAAATGGAGAACATTTCTGTGGGGTACCAGGTACACACTTCATACAGATCATCAAGCGCTTACCGCAACATGAAATTGACTCAATGAGCTCAAAATCCAACACATTATGCCCTGTTCTAAAGAAATTCAAAAACAAAAGAAATCAGAAAAACATCTAAAGCCCTGCAGGCCTCACTTGGTTAAAGTTATGGTCAGAGGTCATGATTCAGCAAATCAGGAAATACAAAAAATAGCTAAAATGGATTTAGGTGGAGCAAGTTTTTATTTAAATGCTATCTGGAATGAAAGCTGTTTACACAAATGCAAATGGGCTGCAGTAAGAGCTGGCTCTCATCAAAAACTGATTTTTATATTATTGATATTAGACTAAACATTAAATTTCAACTTTTCCTCATTTATGTGATGTTTGATTCCAAACCAAAAGAAAAAAGTTAGTGTAGTGAACCAAAGACAGAAGTCTTCTGACAGCTCAGCTCGTCATTACAGGATAAGGAGCTGCAGCCACTGCAGTCCTTAATTATCACTTTCACTTTTGGACTGGCGACCTCCTCCTTCTCTCTTATACAGGAGTTCAGCAGCATAAGTATAGCAGCATGGTCAGTGTAATACTTTCCCAAGGAACTCTACTGGAATCAGGGTGTCAGTGTCAGATCAGTGTTGTTTTGGGCAGCCATCTGAGTTTTAGTCTTAGTCTTTTGGACTAAAAGGCTGACTAGTTTTGGCCCATTTAAGTCATGTCTGTACGTGTTAGTTTCAGTCCAGTTTTAGTCAACGAAAACTCAAAAAGGTTTTAGTCAGTTTTAGTTAAAAAACATATTAATTCTTTAACAAAGAAATTTATGTCAATAAGTTGGAAATTGGAATCACCTGCTGTCTGTCCAAACATCCCTGCATGCACACACAGAAAGTGCAGAATTGTACCTTTTGTTTTGTCACTGGGGTGGTACCCTCAAAAGTACCATTTTGTACCTTTAACTGGGGGGTTGTAACTTAGGGGTACAAATTTGCACCCCTAAGGTACAGGTTTGACTTGTAAATGTACAAACTACAAGGGTACACATTTGTACCCCAGTTAAAGGTACAAAATGATACCACCCCAGTGACAATACAAAAGGTACAACTCTGTACTTTTATTTCGGTGTGTATAATGGTTGAGGGGGAATATGAATGTAATTATTATTTGTTCTTGCCTAGCTCTTATGTTGGTTGATAGGATGGATTTCTTTAATAATTCATCATTAGCCACCAGTACTGACCTACTCAATTCGACTGGATGCTACAGATAAACAGATTTATTTTTATAGGTTTTGGTAAATCTTTCATTTAACATCTAGATATCACACCAGTCCTTTGTGACGTTTTTCATTAGTTTTATTGGAGCCATGTGTTGGAGTAAGTTTCCCTGTATTGCTGATGTGCACGTACAGTATGCTTGGATTATTATCAATAATAGTCAGTCATTTATCTCTTAAAACCACACTATTGTATTAATGGAACAGAACATTTCAGTGTAATTTCATCAAAATGGATTTGTAAATAAATATTTTAAACCAAAGAAAGCTAAATGATTTTTAAGCAGCAATAATAGGTCACCGTAACAGCAGCTACAAGTTACTGCGGTCTAAGAAGGGTGGTTGGTGGAGGATTCTGTCAGGTGAAAGCTGCTATTTATGGCATAGCTCTACTGTACATCATGACCACTTGGTGGTAAATGAGAGCAGCGAATGATGAATTTGGGCTCTGTATCCTGGTAGGTCATCCACATGACATCAAGAGCAATTAGGGGCCTTGTCCCCAATCTATCAGGGGACAATCTGTGCATTTCATCATCATCATATCTAACCTCTTTTTCTTACCTTTTCTGCCTCATCAGAATCTGCTAATCAAAGGCATGGCCATGTAAGTGTGTGGTCCTAGACAAGGTCAGAGTCCATCTGTACATATGTACACTGTCAGTGAGAATGTCCCTGCTGTTTCCTGTTGATGTATACACCAGAAAAAACATAAAGGGAGACAAGGACCACCTCAGTCATCTCTTGTCTCAAAGGAGTCATCCATTATAGCAGATTCCAACCCTGTTGGATGGATATTCTCCCATGGGGCGTGCACTAACCCTGGACTCCACCAAGGCTCTACTGCTGCGCTTGAGGAGTTGGAGGTGTGGTTAGACGGCTCCTGCAACCCTGTCCTTCTATCCTTTAGCTCTGAAATGGTATCAGTTTGTTTTTAATGTCATTGCATTTTGTGGTTTCTTGGACCATTTATGTAACTGTACTGATATAAATGGTAAATTGTAAAAGGTTTGCATTTGTATAGGTTTTTTTTTTTTCAAGTTAATGTCTCCAAAATGCTTTATTATACAGTCAGTCAATTGCCCACTCATGCTGATGGCAGGAAGCTACATTGTAGCCACAGCTACCCTGGGGCAGACAGACAGAAGCAAAGCTGCCACATGAAGTGTCTTGTCCCGTCACATGCTACATACATACTTCCCCTTCAGCACATTTTGAGCACATTAAAAGATGTCGTGTATCACTGCTACACAGCTGACATTCAGTTAAACGTCTCTTTTAAGCCTCATAAGGTATCCAAACTGCATGTCCTACTTAAGTGCTTAGACACAATAAAAACCCAGATGGAACACATTTTCTCCAGCTAAATAAAGATAAAACTGAAACATTAATTTCAGCTCCAATAAGGCATAAACCACTAATAATAGAAACTCTTGGTCTTTAGCTTCCTATGCAGGTCTTCCATCAGGAACCGTGGCGTAAACTTTGACCCCGATTTAGTCTGTGGTCTATTGACTCAGTGGAGCTTTTAAAAAAGCAACTGGAAACACGTCTTTATAACACGGTTTCGAATTAATAATTTTGTTTTACTGTTTTTAATATATTTTTTTGTTTCTGTACAGCACTTTGTGATTTTTATTCTGATAAGTGCTTTATAAATAAAGTCTTTCTTGCCCAAGGACACAACAACAAAGAGACCCGTCAGGAGCTGGGATCTGACCAACAACCCTCCAGTTGCCAGACTAGTGAGCTGCTGCCACCCATAGATGATATTGATATGATGCTATTCTCAGTTTGTTTGACAGGCCACGGACTTGTGACCTTACTGGTTTTAGAATGTACTACATGGTTAAAGCCGCACTCTGGAGGATTTCATCAAGAGAGCAGTTTTTGAATCTAACGTCCAAAGGCTCCTCCTCAAAACATCTCGACACGCGCGTCCGGTCGCGTGTGCGCGCGTGTGCGCGCGTGCACACGGCGCATACATTTCGGAAATGGACTGTACAGCTCAATGTGTAGGGTTTAATCACTCACAGTTCACAATCTTATTCCAACAATACTACGAGGGTCTGATGAGCCCTCTCTGTCCCTGCTGCTTCTGATATTAGCTCTGTTAGCAGAGAGCTGCTGCTGGACTCTGAAGCTGAACTTGACTCGGCCCTGGATGAACTTTCTGACCAAAATAAACACATAATCCTGTCAAGCCTTGCCATTCTGTGAGGTGAAAGGTTTAAAAATTAAAATAAATCCATCTTTAGCTGAGGAATGGGTAGGTTTTTAGTAGAAATGAGCTGTGAGTCCTCAGTGAACGGCTGAGACGGCAGAGAAACACACGGAGCGTCCTGTACGACAGCGCCCCCTACTGGTACAGGTTTGGTCGATGCGCGTGCATGTTCAGATAATGCAGAAAATTTGAATTAAATTGGCTGAAAAATGTCGGCGGCAAGAAATAATGCAAAGGGGGCACTAGGAGGAAGGAGGGTCTTCATCAAAATGACAGATGTTGTGGAACTCAACCCATAGATCATAGTTAGACCTGAAATATCATTTAAAACATTTAGAAAACTTTGATACAGAGAAAAATGCTCCAGAGAGCCACTTTAAGTTACCCCTGGGTAAGACTTGAGTCCAATGACCCTTCAAATAATGCTTGTTAAACCAGACGTTGACTTTCAAACTGCCCTCTCTGTCAAACGTGTTATTTGCAAAGAATACTTACTCATTATATTGATTCCGTTAATTAAATCATGTAAAAAATCTTGTCAAAACAAGTCAGTTATGCAACTAGCAAAGCAAACTTAAATTATGCAAAAAAGCCTTATATAATTAAAGTCAATTTCAATGAGGATGGGATGATTTTCCTCTCATTTTATTTTTTTTGTTTAAAAGTCTTTTTTATGACTAATAATTCCAGAGAAATTATCCGTGAAGTATTTTTCTTTCTCAAAAGTAAAGAAAAATGAAAACCTGAAATTATGATTTTATATGGTGTCAATCAATATAACAGACTTCATCTGCTTCAAAGAACAAAAACCTAACATATTCCCAACATTTCAATTTATCATGGATTACAGCAAAAGGCTCTGTATAATCTTAGAAAGGCTGAACACTGGCTGAACCGTCTCCTTCTTTGACCTTTGTGTTTCTATTTGTCTTTTATAGATCTCCAAGCATCTAGGTCTCCCTTCTTTGTTTTTTTTCTCTGTCATATTCTCCTGTAATACAAATGAATGTTGTTCTACGTCTGTGTTTCGCTTAGTGCATGAGTCCCTCAACTTTTCTCATCATCCATGGCTTCACAGTATCTATCCCTGGGGGCCGATCGATAGACTGCAACAGCCTTTCAATGAAATCTCCTCTGTGCTACTAGAGAAAAGAAACATCGTTCAATCGAACCGATAACTCTCTCCCTGTGTTCCTTTTGATTGCTCTCTCTCCCTCCCATTCTATAAATACAATCTCCCTTCCTCTCTGTTTTGTGCGAGGAGGATGGTAGGGAGGCGGCATAGGCAGCAGTCAGAGTTCACGGCTGGAGGCATGTTTGATGATCAGTAGGGAGGGATTCAAGGAACCATCACGCCACAGGCATTGTAAATTACCTCTGAGTAATGCAAAGGAGATAAAGCAGACAGCACTGAGAGAATGAGGGGTGAAACAGGTAGGCATAGTCAGTCTGGTGGTTGGTATGAGGAAAGATACATCTGTCAAATGAAACGACACAATATCACAACAAGCCTCCACATTGTCCAACTTTCAACCTTGAAACTGAGTCTTCATGAGCTTGTGTACACACTTAATTGCCTCATTTTTAAAAAGTTACATTGAATAAATCTGTACATTTTATGAACATGGTTTTTTGGGGAGCAGAAAGTTGCTGAGGTAGTCAAACAACTATGCAGCAGCAGAGCCCCGGGGGTGGATGAGATCCGACCTGGGTATCTAAAGGCTATGGATGTTGTAGGTCTGTCGTGGTTGACACGTCTCTGCAACATTGCATGGTCATCTGGGGCAGTTCCTGTGGAGTGGCAGACCGGGGTGGTGGTTCCCATTTTTAAGAAGGGGGACCAGAGGGTGTGTTCCAACTATAGGGGGATCACACTCCTCAGCATCCCTGGAAAGGTCTACTCCAGGGTACTGGAGAGGAGGGTCCGGTCGATAGTTGAACCTCAGATTGAAGAGGAGCAATGTGGTTTTCGTCCTGTCATGGAACTGTGGACCAGCTCTTTACCCTTGCTAGGGTGATGGAGGGGTCATGGGAGTTTGCCCAACCAATCCACATGTGTTTTGTGGATTTGGAGAAGGCTTATGACCGTGTCCCCAGGGGCACCCTGTGGGGGGCGCTCCAGGAGTATGGGGTGGATGGTCTTTTGTTAAGGGCCATTCAGTCCCTGTACCAGAGGAGTGTGAGTCTGGTCCGCATAGCCGGCAGTAAGTCGGACCTGTTCCCAGTGAGGGTTGGACTCCTCCAAGGCTGCCCTTTGTCACCGGTCCTGTTCATAACCTTTATGGACCGGATTTCTAGGCGCAGCCATGGTGTAGAGGGTGTTGAGTTTGGTGAGAGGAGAATCTCGTCTCTGCTTTTTGCAGATGATGTGGTCCTCCTAGCTTCATCAAGCTCTGACCTACAGCTCTTGCTGGGGAGGTTCGCAGCCGAGTGTGAAGCGGCTGGGATGAGGATCAGCACCTCCAAATCTGAGGCCATGGTTCTTGACCGGAAAAAGGTGGATTGCCAACTTCGGGTCGGGAGAGAGGTCCTGCCTCAAGTGGAGGAGTTCAAGTATCTCGGGGTTTTGTTCACGAGTGCGGGAAGGAGGGAGCGGGAGATCAACAGGCGGATTGGGGCAGCGTCTGCAGTGAGGCGAACGCTGAACTGATCAGTTGTGGTGAAGAGGGAGCTGAGCCAGAAAGCAAGGCTCTCAATTTACCGGTCGGTCTACCTCCCAATCCTCACCTATGGTCATGAGCTTTGGGTAATGACCGAAAGAACGAGATCACAGATATAAGCGGCTGAAATTAGTTTCCTCCGCAGGGTGGCCGGGCTCAGCCTTAGGGATAGGGTGAGGAGCTCAGACATTCGGGAGAGACTCGGAGTAGAGCCGCTGCTCCTCCATATCGAAAGGAGCCAGTTGAGGTGGTTCGGGCATCTGGTTAGGATGCCTCCTGGACGCCTCCCTCAGGAGGTGTTCTGGGCATGTCCTGCTGGCAGGAGGCCCCCAGGTCGACCCAGGACAAGCTGGAGGAAATACATCTTCAGTTTGGCCTGGGAACGCCTGGGTGTCCCAGCTGAGGAGCTGGTGGACTTGGCCGGGGAGAAGATGGCCTGGGCTGCCCGACTTGGAATGCTGCCCCCGCGACCCGGACCCGGATAAGCGGAAGAAGGCGAGGCGAGGTTTTTTTTCCCAAAAATATTCTGCCAACTTGTCAAACTTTGACATCTCAACCTCCCCAGCTCCACTGAGCTCTCTCTTCCTGATCAGTGTAAGACATTCTCCATTCACTTTAACAGCTCTAGACCCAACAATGAACCTGACACTGAATCCAGTTTCCCAGAAGATGACCAACCAATCACTCTCCAGACCCAGGAAGTAAAAAGAGAACTACTCAAAACAAACTGCAATAAAGTCACTGGTCCTGATGGTGTATCAGGCAGGATACTGAAGGTGTTTGCTGTTGCCTCAGTTTTCACTAACATCTTCAACCTGTAGTTACAACAAACCACTGTTCCCATTTGCCTAAAAACTGCCCCATATTTAAGAATACATCCCTCCTTGACCTAAACCAGAACCAGTTTGCATTCAGAAATAACAGATGATGTCATTAGTATTGCATTGGATACAGCCCCCTCACACATCTGAAAACCCCCAACAGCTTCATCAGAATGCTGTTCCTGGACTACAGTTTCACAGTCAATTGTGTTAACCCTCAAAAACTAGTCAGAAAACAACAAACTCCTGGTCTCATTTGTCCCTCTGCCATCTGGGTCAAAGACTTTCTCAGCAATAAAACCACAGCATGTCAGAATCGACCACCAATTCTCCACCTCCATAACGCTCATCAATGGGGTTCCCCAAGGCTGTGTCCTTAGTTCAGCCCTCTACTCACTCTTCACATTCGACTGCACAGCTTTCCACAGCTCCAACACTCTAATCTAATGTGTAGATGACACAACCATTGTGGGCACCATAACAGACAATGATTAATCTTCCTACAAAGTTAAGGTCCTGACACTGGCCAACTGGTGCAAACAAACAAACAAAAAACACCACAATGGGCTGTGTATTAATGGAAATAAAGTAGAAAGGTATTCAAGTTTTAAGTTCCTGGGAGTACAAATCACAGAAGAACTGACCTGGACCTTTTATATCACCTGCATCATTAAAAAAGCCCAGTAGAGACTCTTCTGCCTGAGGACTCTAAAACATTACAGGCTCCCCAGGAAGCTTCTGATCAGATTCTACCACAGCACCATAGAAAGCATCTTAACTTACTGCCGTTCAGTGTGGTACTCTGGCTGCACTGCTGTGGGGAAAAAAGGACATGCAGTGAGTTGTGAGGACAGCTGAGAACATCATTAACTCCCCCCCCCAGACCTGAGCAGCATCCACTCAAGCCGCCTCCTCACAAGGACCACAGGAATCCTGCAAAGCTCCTCACATCCTGGGAACCACCTTTTATCACACTGCCCTCAGGCTGACTCAGAACCGCCAACACCGACACAAACAGGCTGAGGGACAGTTTTTAACCCTGAGCTGTAGACACAACGCAGTCACACCAACACAGACAGAATCAGACGTGAGACTCTGACTTTGATTTGAAACAATTTATTCAATGATGGCCATCTTGAACCCATTTAAAAATCTTTCTTCATCTTTATTTTCTTTTATCTTTTAAATACTGAGTGTGTGCATGTATAGGCGTGTGTTTGACTGCAGTAACTACACTTTACTAGCTTGCTACTGGACTAGTATTACTAGTTATAACGGATTGCTCCAAACCAAGTTTGTGAATTGTGCAATGACAAACTATCTACCTATCTATCTATGAACGCACATCTATGATACACAATCTTTTGTTACACAATGCAAAGAACAGACTGCTGCACCACAGGTGCAACAGGAGTGTAATCACAGACCACTCTCTTAGCTATCAGTCTACATATTTAGCTAAGGTGTTATATAAATGTGACATTAGGGGCTGGGGGTATGAGCTAGGCCTTTCTAGGGATTAAAACAATACCAGACTGGGGGATCTCAGCCCAGGAAATCACTTTATGTCCTAATTTTAACATTAAAACATAAGATACACAGGTACATTTTTACTTAAGAGAAGTAGAGAGCCATGGTTACATTAGTAAAAAAAAACATTTATTGACATAAAAACAATTAAAAAGGAACTAAAACCAACTAAAAACAAGTAATCGAACTAAACAGTGGAGACTTACAGCAGGCCAGGACCACACACACACACACACACACACACACACACACACACACACACACACACACACACACACCACACTGTGAATGTTACACAACACAACCTAGCTTTAAACCAATTTTGTCTTATTTCTTCATGTTTTGAACCAAGAGGTTTTTGTCATCATATGAGGCAAGGTAGGAAAAATTAACGACTTTCTGATCAATAAAGCAGCTCATAAAGTCAATTCAAGTTGGAGTAAATAGGCAGCTGTGATATGTCAAACTTAGATCAATAAGACATGATTCTAACCTTGCAGATAAATTGTGATTTTATGTATTACAGCATTGCTTCTGTCATGTTGGTTTTATAGGTTACTACAGTTAAAGAAAAAGACTATGGCTATCAACATTAAAGCTGTAATGTCCAAACTTAGTTAAGGGGAAATCTCTGAAGTAAAGCTATAGAGTTGTCAGTGCAATTTTGGTAATTATTACTAATTCTCATGTTGGGTAATGGTGTTCTCAAGGCCAGTCTTAAGCCTGGGACACACAGGCTTGCGCCACGGAATAGCCGCGGTCTAGGGGTACACAGGACGCACTACTGTATGGAGCCTATGGAAGGCTGAACGCTGCTTGGAAAATTGCCGTATTAAAGCCGTAAATGCCGTGCCGCAGCACTTGAGATAGAACTGGCTCCTATCTTAAACGCCCCCGCACAGACCGGCGTTTGCGTTGCGCTCTCCGTGTAGCCACTCTCATACTATAATGTTTTTGTTTTTTTTAAACGGCATGGGTGTGATGCATCCGTCTTCTGTGTATCCCAGGCTTTAGTAGTGCTAGTCTTCCAAGGTTGTCATTAAAGACTTAATAACTTATTTTACTTTGATAATAAGAACCTTTTATTATTATTTTATCAAAATTGAGCTGATCCTCCAATGAATAAAATAACATCAAAGTTTTCTTTTAAGTGTTTGAACATTCATTTGTGGTTTTTGGTTTTATTTCCTGTTCGATACTCTTCAGTTTCAAAAGGAGCTGATGGCCTTTCTCCAGAGCACAAACTACCACTCACACGCTCACCACCAAGGGTCAATTTAAAATTACTAATTAACCTAATGTGCATATTTTTGGTCTGCAGGAGGAAACCAGAGTACCTGGAGAAAACCTTGTATGGGTAGAAGGAAACTCTTCATAAAAAGGTCCCAGCCGGATGCCAAACCTGTCACCTTCTGGATGTGCAACGACATCCCTATCAACTGTGCCATCATGTAGCCTTTAACATACAGTATAGATCATAAAAACAGCATTGCTTTTTGTCTCACCAAAGTGTCTCCTCCCTTGTGAGGGTGTGAAATTTGGGTGAGATAATCTATTGTGAATTTGGTGAACAAAGACACCGTAGGGAGTGTGTCATTACCACATGATGTCAAAAATCATTGGTATTTTTGTGTTTGTCCCTTCAAAGCTAAAATGAGCTCAAGCCACCAGAGTCAAGTCATCAAGTCACTCAAGTCATCCAGAGCTTAACAAATGTTCTGTTGCACATCTGTGAGTGTGTGTTCTTATAGTGTAAAATATAAGCTGTTGATTCAGTGTCAACATTTCTAGGACTTTCTCTAAATCATCTCTAAAGTGTGTTCTGCTCCGTAGTGTCTGTTTTGTCAAGTATAAGACAACATGAACAGAAATCAAAACAGAATTTGACAGCGAATTTGACAGCCACAACGTAAAGAGTTTTATTTAGGAATGCAAGAGATGTAAAATTCTGTCCAATCATTCATTTTAGGGTTTAAGAGCTCAACATAAAAAACCTATGTTTCCCTCTCTTCCAGGATTTATGTGTTGTTTCCTCCCCTGACTAGCATTTCAATTACATTTCCGACCATAAATCTGAATGAGCTAACATCTCGTTTGTGTCTGGCAACTGAGCATCATTATTTCTAATTGCACTTTTATGTTCAGTTATCCTGATCTTTAACTCCCTGTTGCTTTTACTGTAATATCTAGTTTATTGAAAAGAAGAAAAGAAAAGGGAGATCAGAACTATTTTCTTCAGTACATGAAATATGTTTTATCCTATGTGTGTTTGAGTGAGATAACCTGATTGATAGCCTGTTTTACTAAATCAAGTTCATAAATAGTCTTGTAAAATGTGTTAGAAGAACATCCTTTTAATATGTTTAAAATGTGTTTAAATGCATTATAATGGTGTAGAAAAGAGTTAACAATGTACAAAGGAAAGAGGAATTTGAGGCCACTTGCGTATATACCTCAGTACAACGTAGTGGAATTTGTTCTCCTCATTTGAGCCATGTCTGAGGGAGCAGAGGGCAGCCATTTTTTTGGTGGCGCCCAGGAGGCAGTTGGAGGTTCAATATCTTGCCCAAGGATACTTCGACATATGGCCAGGCTGAGGTTTGAACCCGCTGTCTCTTGCCACTATGCCACGGTTGCCTCTAAGTCAAATTCTTTGAAAGGCAGTTAAAATTGCAGTTTAGTAAATAAGTTTAGTTCTGAATACATGCTGTTTTATTGAAGTCCATGATTGTAAGAGGATGTGGAGTCTAGATTGCTCATTTTTCATTGGTCACAAAGACAAGAGGAGAAAATAACAGGTAGCAGCCAGCTGTATGAGGAAGTACCGATAACTTGACTGGCCTAGTCGTGGCAGAAAAGTAGTTTCGTTTGTGTGAAAAAATATAGTGTTTTGAATTCTCACTTTGACAGTTTTCAATAATTACTTCTACTTCTGTGTGCTTCTGTTGAACCACTGCAATTTTTTCTACCCAAAGTTTTTTAGCAGAGTGTGGAAGTACATTAGAACGATGGCTCGCTAAACGTGTTAGCCTTCCCTAGTCAAGTGGATGAATTTGAGTCACTGTAAAGCTAAACTAACACTAAGCCAGTGTTTTTGGACAGCAGAATGACCAGTTTGACTGATCAGAGGAACCATGCTCTCAGGAACAACTTTTACATAAAGCTGGAGGACACTGGATTCAGTCTTACCTTAACTACAGTATGTGCTCACCATCCAGAGGTTTCTTCTTCTACTTCTTTCTTCTTCTGCACATTTCAGAGATTTGGCTTGATATGAATTTGAACTTGATTATCTCAAGTTAGTTCAACAAGATTAATTTAAGTAAATGCTGAGTCCTTAGACTTTAAGTAAATGCTACATAATTAAATCATTTATTAATTACAGACTTAATTTATTCTGATAGGAAACACTTGTTAAAGTTAAGGTACTTGGACAAATATCTAGATTATCTTTTTTAAGTGAGAGCAGGAATAAAAACAGTTAGGATTTGTCAAGAGACTTTCCCTGCCTTAAGGGGGTCTCATAATGCATGAGCAGGACTCTGCTGGATGTTCAGGATGATGACACTGATGCTCAAGCATTGCCATTTCTAATATCTGGCTCCTCCTGCATTATTACATGTCCAGATACCATCTTTAATTCTACTTCCTTTAAACAAGGTGGATGTGAGGGTCATTAAACCTCCATTCAGGACGTTAATTACCTGATAAGGTTTGCTTAGGTAAAATGGACAGAAAAACTTTTATTTAAGAAAAAATTAAGAAACCAAATTACTTTTTCCAACATTTGTATGTTTTGTCATTTGTAACATACTTGAAGTTAACTTAAAATCAAGTGACAGATTTGTCTTTAAATGAGAAAGAAGTCATAAGTACCGGTAGTTCATTTCTATTCATTTTATTATAATGAATGAACTTTAAGAGAAATCACATTTCTCCAATTGTAGAATCACTTTATTGGCTCCTTGTAAGATCCAAAATCCAACATAAAGCTCCATCTTATATTAAAAATCTTGTTTTCTGCATTTCCCAACAAAGCACTTGGCTCTCAGACTGCAGGTTTAGTTCCTAGAGTTTCTAAACTACAAGGGGCAAAGTTTTCAGTTTTCACGCTCCTCTCCTCAAGTTTCCATCTGTATACCAGTCTTCTTTAGCCATTAGGCATAAAACTTTCCTTGTTGAAAAATCTTCTAGTTAGGGTTAACTTGGGTTATCCTGGCTTCAGGAGAGTCAGACTGGAGAGGTAAAGGGTACTGAGGAAAGGGTCTCTCAAAAAGCTTGGGATGAAAACGTTTAATTTTTTTTTATTATTATTTCTAAGTTTATTATAATGAAACTGACCCAGGCTGAATTAAGTTGTTGAGAGACTAAATTTTACTTTTAATATGTGAACGGATTTTCTCTGAGACCCATCACCCCTCTAAAAATGTGAATAATGGTTCAGTTCACACCTGTGCAGGTGGATTTAACGGAGCTACATATAGAAGCAATCCAACAGGCCGTGTTCTGACACTGGAGGATGGAGGCAGAAAAGTCCTGTCTTTACCCAAGAAAGAGAAATCTACTAAAAAAAAGAAAAGAAAAAAGGAGGAGAGAAAACTGAGAGGAGGTGAAGCAGCACAACTTAACCAATACAGTTCCAATACAGTTTGAGCTGATACCAGCAGAGTGAAGGAAACAACGTTACACCTTATTTTGACAAGAGTACCGTAATTATTATCATTATAAATCCATCAGCAGCTAAGTTATTACGGCATTAGAATGTTGTTCTGAGGATATTTTAACTCTTTCCATGGGATCAATCATGACTAATTTAGTATCAATGGATTCATTAAAATGTCAGGTTTGTAATCATCTACATGCCAGAAATGAGGCAAAACTTCACAAATTAACTGCAGTCTAGAAGAGCTTTAAAGGTTTTACTCATTGGGTGGTGAATGACCCACCAGTCAGTCAAGTACACAGCAAATCACAAATCAACTTGCAGTGCCGATAATGTGCTGTTTGTAAGGTGCTTTGGCACCCCGGAATTTTAGTTAAGAATCCCTGAAATTAAAGGAACAATCATGATTTTGTGATGTTACCAAACTCTCCAAATACAGATTGTTTAAAGTTATTTTTAGAGATGGAATAAATATAATTTTGCTGAAATAACAACAGAAAAAAGTTGCTATAAAATCAGCTTTTGTTTCAAAAGTGACTACAGAGGTACACAGTTCTTTTATTTCTAATTTTCCACAGCATATTCTCATAGAAACCTATTTGTTGTTGTATTTGATTATTGATCTCTGTGCCCTCAAGTATAGTGGGCAGGAAGTTTGTTAATGTAAATAAAAATAAAATGAAATATACACAATTATACAAGGCAGATAACAGAACTGAATTAAGTCAAATAATAGCCAATAACATGAGTAAAGCTTTGGTCCTTAGTATGCTAAAGCTATGTAAACCTTTTCTAGACAGGCAGGATAAAAACAAGCTGTCAACAAGGTGACTGCTCTTCACCTACAGGTCTGTAGATCCGATGAGCTGAACTGTGCTTGTCATGGTAATAAAACAGATGTTTTATCCAGTAACCTGATATGTAAAATGACTGCATGTTTTGAAGCTGTTTCTGCAGATGACCTCTGCCACCTGGTAAACAGAACTTCCAAGTGAATCTATTTAACTTTTTTCACATAGATAGCAGTATGAACTCTCTATATTCATTGGCACAAATGATGCAAAGTGCATCTTTTTTCAAGTTCCTGAGTTCCTTTTCATGACCCTTCAACATCCACAGAACCTATTTCCACTCTTGAAAACTTTGTCTCTTTTTCTTAACTCACTGAGGTGGTGTGTAACTAAAAGCCAATGACATGTCCAATGTATCCACTTCCCACCCATATTTTTAAAGAGGATTTTAATATTGTTGGCCCTGATGTGAACACTAGCCTTGTGAGTGGGACTCAGATTTTTCTAATGTGAGGCCAAGCTCAAAACTTCCTTTCCTCACTAAAATGCAGGAAAGAACTGTTTTTAACAACCTTCAGGCCTTTTTGAACAAAAATGGCATCACTGAAACGTTTCAGTCTGGTTTTAGGTCCCATCATAGTGCTGAATCAGCACTTTTTAAAGTTGTTAATGATTTTCTATTGATTACAGACTCAGGGGATCTTAGCTCAGTATTTGACACTGGATCATGACATTCTTATCTCTCATCTGGAGCTATTGGGATCAAAGAATCAGCTCTCGAGTGGCTTAGGTCTGAGTTAACTAACTTTTGCTGTCGGAGTACTCATCCACCTCAGTAACTCCTTATCTGCGGAGTACCACAGAGGTCCATTTTAGGACCAGTTCTCTTTTCTCTCTATGCTCCTGTTTAGCTCCATATCAAGAAAACATTTTTATTTTAAAAAAATTTGACCTGTTGTTTTTTGTTATTGAGCTATTTTATGTTGCATTCTTTTACGGCTCTCATGTCTACAACACTTTAGTCAAAATCAGCTGTTTTAAATGTGCTTATAAATTCAATTGATTTGAGTTTAAATAATTTTTCTGAAATCTATAGAATTAATATTTCTATAAAGCAGCCAAAATCCCAGTCACTACCTTTAAAATGTAGATGATGGTATTCTCTAGAGTCTGATAAATAAGTGACGAAACCATGTTTAATGTTTTGCCACTGAGGGATATGGGGGTGAAGGAGGAGTTTCACGTGGGACAAAGTGACGTGGGCTCTATAGAAATAGCAGGCACACAGTAAAATATGCAAAAAATGCACCCAATTCAGTTTTGGGAGTGAAAAGAACTTGCTTGCAAAATTTTTACTACATTTTACATTCCATTAATAAAAAAAAAATTTTTTAAACTGCAATTGTTTTACAAAAAGTTAAAGACCTCAAAACAGCAGTTCAGTCATGTAAAGTCCAACTCTCTGTGACCTGTTTAAACTTTGAATGATGTTTCTACAGTGAAGAACGTCTGAGCAATAGATCTCCAAAGAGCAAAAATCCCATTATTATCTATAATATTTGGAAATGGTTTAAAATTTTTTCCTAATTTTATTTATGACATGCAACACATTTGATTAGCAATAGTTGCTAGAATAAAATTTATAAACTCAGATTAATAAAATAGTTTTCAATATACATTTTTCAATGTTCCTGTCCTTTGTTTAATCCTTTCTATAAAATAGAAACTGACTCAAATCGCTGCAATAACCATTAACAAACATACAGCTTAACCTCAGCCAGTAACGCTGCAGTACAGCTCCTGCAGTAGCCAGGCTTTCTTGCACGTCAGTAGTCAACCATCTGTTTTGGCTCCTGTAATGGAAAACCAACCCAATAGAGAGTTTTACCCTTAGGAGGCCTTATATGGATGAACGAGGAAGAGACAAGATGTTTATTTAACCAGCTCAGCGATGGTTAAATAAACTTTATGTTCTATCACCTTAGAGGGAGTTCGTTTCCATTAGATTTTAACGAGTGATATATATCTTTTTTAGCTATAACCTGAGTGTAACCTGGAGTTGACTCGATTATGATTCGACTCTCTGGAGGCGCAGCATCATCTGTAGAGCGAGCAGGATGCTGCAGTATCGCCGCTGTTAATCTGGAGCCAAAACAATTAGGGATTTGTTCTGTTCGTTTATGGTAATTTTCTAAGACAATCAGATACAAATCCATCACACACACTACAAATTCCACCTACAATGGTTACACGCTGAACTGCACTTTATCTTCATCACCTACACGAATCCACCCACTCACACACATGCCTCTGAGAATGCACAAACTCAAAGCTCAATTGAGTGTGCATTTTGAGTTAAACAGAATCAGTCCAGGTGGGGAATAAAAGGGCTACAGTTCAATCAGCGAAAAATGCAAAGATTCAATTAATCACTCTCTGCAAAGATGCCGTACACACAATCTAACTGCCTCCGTTCGGATTTCATTATGTTGTAACTAGGGATGGGAATTGATAAGATTTTTACGATTCCGATTCCATTTTCGATTCTGTATAACGATTCAATTCTTTATCGATTCTCTTATCGATTCTCATTTGAAAAAAAAGAGAACAAACAGATCTATTAGCTTCAAGCTGGTTTATATCTTATCTTTGAGTAAGATACAAGTTTAGAAGTAAGATGACCTTATACATCCAACAGTGAGGTCTTAAGAAAACCAGAGCCTAGGGTCACAGGGTGCCCAGAAAAAAAAGTTTCTAAGTATAAAATAATAATAAAATATTATTTTGTAGAAATAACATAAAATAGAACATAAATTATTCTGTGCAAATCCACAAGAATGTAACATTTCAACTCTCTTTTTAAAAAGGATATGAGCTGAACACACAAAGTTACGTCAGCGAGCAACAAATACAACTCAAGTCAAGTTTAATGGAACTGTGCATTGTGCAATTTTGCAACCATCAACTATGGAAAATTAACAATTCTTCTGCAGAAAAATGAGCATATCTGCTTTTTCAAGAAGGATACGTGATCTTTCTGGACTTATTGTGTCTCCAGCTGGAGAACACCCTCTCAGACAGGGTGGAGGATGCCTGCCCTGCACACAGGGCTGTACGTTATGACAAAATATTTCATCTGGACGATAGAAAATGTCTACCGTCAGATAAAAAGCTCTATCGTTTAAGCCACGATAGAAGTTTTACAGCATAATGCACTTTACGGGATGTTCATGAACGCACCGCGCAGCAACGCGTAAACAAACATGGAGGCAGACGGTAGTGGACGCGTTTTAGACCAGAGTCAACAGGATAACCAGCTAACTCAAACCGAGGAGCTTTTACCTAAAAGAGGGACATCTTCTGTCTCATCGATGTGGTTTAAATATAAAAAGACAGACATGGACCAGACAACAGCTGTTTGTAAAGTTTGCCGGCTCCCAGTCCCAACAACGGACTCCGACGCCACTAATATATTTTATCACCTGCACAAAAACCAAGTCGAAGAATACAGAGACAGTCAAAGAGCAAAAGCTGCAAAAGCAGCGTCGAGTGTTGGAGTAAGAGCTCAGAATAAACCCCAGACGCTGATCAGGTTTTTACCTGCAGCACGTCAGGTAGCGCCCAGCTGAGCGGAATAGAAGGAAGGAGGAGGTTACTGCTGCTGTTACCAGGCACATCTACAAAGATATGGCTCTAATCTACATGGTGGAGAAACGTGAGTTTAGTGACTCGTGGTGACGTAGTCGCGCCGACTGGAATTAATTTTTTTGCGCCGACTGGAATTGATAAGAGAATCGTTAGCAAAAATGGCAAACGATTCCAAGGGATTGAAACACTGGGAACCGGTTCTCATTAAGAACCGGTTTTCGATTCCCATCCCTAGTTGTAACTACACATAAGCAACCATGAAAACAGACCTATATATTTCATGAAACGTTGAACATATAAATTATTATTCTAAGTCCTGGCTCTCTTGTAATTTCATAAGCAGTTGCTCTGAATCGTCTCCTTGCAAAAACAATCGTCTTATTTTAAGACCCAGACATCAAAACATTAACAAATTGCATACGCAGAAGATTTCATTACTGCAATCTCAGGAAAACTGCCCACAAATTTATCCCGATTTTTAATTCCTCCTGCAGCCATATCCTTGTGCTTTCAGTGACACCAGCCGATTGCCTTTTTCAAAACAAGATGTCTCTGTCTGAAGATACACTGTTAAGTGAAGAGAGGATATAAGAAAAATAAAATATTTCAAACACAGTGAAGAGTCCCCAAGGACCATCAGTCAGAAGACTGCAGCTCTTAGGAACTAAAATAGAGGCAGGCAGAAAGCATAATTAGGCATTTTAAGTGCTTTACATAATACAGTCAGTCATAACGAAGGTCCTATGGGATCCAGAGGCTGGGCGGCTATTGTCACTCTGCTGCAGTTTGCAGCATTCATAAGAAGGGAGACTTCAGAAAGAGATGGAGGGAAAGAGGAAGATGTTTGTATAATGCATAGAAAAGTTCAAACATGAGATGAGTTATTTTATTCAACATATAAAATTTAATATCAAGAAATTAACTTTAATTTACAGTAAATTTAAGTCCTTATGAAGAGTATTCAGACAAACAGATTCTGTCACCTCGCCATATTTTGCTTTAGTTCTTTGATGAGAAAATCTTGATGTAGCTTGATGTTGTTTCCTGCTGTTATTAATTATGTTTTATTAATGCTGGCATAACCAGATTACCTGAAAAGAGACAAGCTCCACCCAGCTTTGATACATAAAGTCCATCTCTGAACAAAAACTAAAAACTCTAAAAAACCATTACAGTTTCTGGTCTGAATCAGGGACAAAACAACTTTACTTACATTTGCATAAAAGAGACAAGCAATTAATAAATGTTCATAATCATTCTCAGAGGCTTCATCAAAATTACCTGTAATATACTTTTACTCTGATAGATTGGGATAAGAGGTCATTTAGAGAGAATATCCCACAATTTTCATAGTAATTAGGGCGTGCTATGCGAAGCAATGCACACCTATTACTATTCACCTCTAAAGTGATGTCTTGTTAGGGCGTGCTATGCGAAGCAATGCACACCTATTACTCTTCACCTCTAAAGTGAAGTCTTTATTAGTAGTTAGTTAGTTAGTTAGGTAGTTTTTTCTTCCGTCAACATTAATGCGGCCCGCACGGAGGGTTGCAGCCAGACACATGATACATCAAAACGACCGGCTCGGTCCCGTGATGTGTGCTATTACTTTTATAAGAATTCGGAGTTACCATGGTGACGTAATTCGCAAAAAAACACGCTTAAAAAACCCATTCAAAATCCCATTGGATCTGTGAAAAAAGCCAAAACCCACCCCTCTTCCCAAGCCTACTGTGTGGACACACAATCACCTAGGAACTCCATTCAAAGTTTAAATGGGTCACAAGATTTGGGACTCTAACTTTTGGAAGAATTGTGTTGATAGCTTTTACCACTTTCCTAAAATCGCGAGAGAAGTTTGATGAAGAAATCAGAGTCTGACAGAAAAAAATCATCCTCGTTTACATGTAATTTGACAGGATTTGAGGGGGGGTTCTGGACCTTTGAGGGCCATTTCTGAGAAAACCGTAGGTCCTAGAGAAAAGTGACTCTTGTATTAAATGAAGCAGACAAAAAAAGCTACCAAATGACATAAAAATCATGGCTGTACTCCAAACGGTTTGGGAGATACATGACGCTGTTTGTGAGTGAAAGACTTATCTCAGACTGCTTCACTCTGGGTCATGTGACCTTAGAGGGTGACAACGCAGAATTTTAAACATTCTCCTCTTGAACAACATCAAATATTTCCTACACCGTTTGGACTACAGTCATAAATTGGATCTCTGTGATTGGGGATTTTTGTCTGCTTTCCGGTGAAGTGATTCTCATGTCTCTGTGACCTACGGTTTGCTCACAAGTTGCCAGTGAAGGTTGAGAGGAGCCATGACAAAAGGTCTCTTTTCCATGTTATTTCATCTGGATCTCTGTCTTTCAATATTTTTGATGTCTTGTGAAATCGAATCGTCATTATTCGGACATAAAACATAGGACACGCATGATATTTGGGACTTTTGACCATTAAAGCCTCCTGCTTCTAGCGGTTTTTAAATTTTTCTGATAGGTCTTATACTTTTTGAATGGGAGCAGGTTGTTTGAGAAGAGTGATTTGCTTTTTAAACTGGCTCATTGTCATGGTCTCATTAAGAACAGGTGTGAGATCTGTCAGCAGGCAAAGTGCAGCAAGGATTCTGATTGGCTGATATTTGCTGCAGTGGAATAATGATGATTGACAGGTTTCTTTGCTGTTTGAGCTGCAGGTACAAGCAGATACCAGAACAAGAACTGGGACAAGACATTGAAACAGGACCAGGAGTAGAATCACATAATAAACCGACAGGTCCCAGAACCAGACCAGAAACATATGAGAACTAGGATCAGAATCATTAAACAGGATAACACCCAAACCAAAACCTTTATTAAAATAAATTGAGCTGATAGTTCATCACTGAGGTCAAATAGCATTAGTGTGCTAACATTCTTGCTATAGTATAACATGTTAGCGCAGTGTTTGCGAAAACACGCCGGACCGTCGGACATTACCAACGTAAATTAAAATTGTCGCCGGACACTTTGACCGGCGTGCTTCTCCAGCTCTCTCTCTCACCTCACTTGCTCACTCTCTCTCTCTCTCCTGTCGTTCTCGCGCGTGCCTCTCGCTCGGGCACCTACTTTCCTCACCTCTCATTCACGCGCCTTCGCTCACGTGTCGATGAGAAATGTCAAAGTATTCCTGCAGACTTCGTTTCCTCTGATTATTTAGGTAATCTGGGGTGATTTATTTTGCTCTGGAGCTTCTAGGTGGACGACGTAGACTCTCTGATGTTACAGCGTTCAGGTTCAGACGTGAGATCTGCGTCGGCCTCTCTTCTCTAATATTAGCTTCCTAAACGAACTGTAACCACCACGATTTAGTTTTTATTTAGTCCGTTCTTCCTTGTCCGTCATTACTTAATGATCTAAACACAGCTCCGTCGGACAATGTTAAAAAAAACATCGGGTCCGACGACTGTCCGACGTGTTTCTATGGTGATGAGGCAGAGAACAGCTGATCTGAACGTGCAGCTGATCAGTCCCCCAAACAAAGCCCATATGATCTATTAACTCTGTTAACTGGTTACTTTAGGGTGAGAAACCAAACTACATGAGAATGACGTATTAAGAATGAAGGAGTGAGAACAGGAGGATAATCTGTGAACTCCATTCTCCTGTTATGGTAACAATATATAATAATAATAATAATAATAATAATAATAATAATAATAGTTTAGAATAGAATAGAAATCCTTAATTATCCCTCAGTGTGGAAATTCAGGTGCACAACAGCAACGTTACAGGCAAATCAAAACATAAAGATTTTTCAAAACATAAAGTTGCTATATTAATAAATTATTGTTTTTAAAGGACTAAGTGGGAAAAAATGACCATATTCTGATCTAGTGTCTCATAGAGGTCACTATAATAACCACTATATTAAATAGATACAGATCTGCAGCACGTGAGGACATTGTCCTACGTGAGTCAAAAATGTCCTGCCTGAGATGGTCCCACGTCTGCCAGTTTGGCAGGCGTGGCTCAAAAGTTTTCGCGAACACTGTTAGCGTGTTTGTTAATGCTAATGTTAACATTAGCATGCTAACATCCTAACACTAACTTTGCATGTTAGCATGCTAATGATAAAATATTTTCACTTTTGGCATGGGGAACAGGTCAAGCACAAGGTTAGCATGCTAGCATGCGAATGCTAACACGTTAGCATAAAATTGGGTTTTTGGGCATTTCGAACGCTAACGAGAGGGGCAACCTATACAAATTATATATCATATCGACCAGCTCGCTCGTGTGATGCTTGGTTGAAATTCCCGTAGCATTTCCATTAACTATCGCAAAGTTATCTACAAAAGACTGCGACAGAAATGGCGTAAAAATGGATCAGCCCTTTGAATTTCAACTAAAACTTACTGATGTTTGAGAGCCTGCCATTTCAACACACTTTAACCTAGAAACGTCATTCTTGGTTTAAAATAGTCATGGGACATTGGACTAGAACATATTGAGGAACCATGTTGATTTCACTGATGCCGCCGGTAGCACGCCCTCTCAAACTTTCTTCAGGAACTTTTCTACAGTAGTTAAGAATTATTACTATTTTATAACGTGACTGTTTATTGATGGACTGCTACTGAGATGTCTTGAGCTTGGCATTTGGCTGTTATTTTATTTTGTTGAAGTGTTCATACTGAATTAAGAGTGAACTGCTAAGTTATCACAAAAGGGCTTACTGATTTGTGTTATGATTGCTTGCCTACATTCCATAGCTTGCCAACCATCCCTTAAAAAAACAAATTGTTCTGTTTTTTTAACTAAGATGTTCCTCATTAAATCAATAATAATCACTTTTTAACCTTACTTTTTATTGGATTGCAAGTTAATTTTTAGATAAATGAATTAAGCCAAAAAAAAAAAAAGACTTTATTTTACTTTTGATACATTTTTCTTGCTACATTCTTGAACATTTTAGATCAACCTAAACAACTCAAATCCATTACTCCTGAGTCAAAAGTCACAGGTTCTGTGATCTAATGCCAATTGCATTTTTAGAATTTGCATAACCACAGCAAGATTAGAAAAGGATCTTACAAGCTTAATCTGCTAGCATAATTCTGTGCTTGCAAACTATGATCTTATTTGCAAGGTATGCTAGCATATTTTTGTAATTTCATGCAAAGTAATGAAAAACTGCAAAAATGAAGAGGGTAATGACATTTTTAAATATTTGGGTGTGAACCACTTGTGGTTGGATCAGTGCTCTTTTAGCTTGTCTTTGTGTTAAAGGTAAACTTTCTGTTAAAACAGAATGAACTCCTTTTGACTGTTGCCTTTGCTCTTTTGTTTTCCTATTGTCTCACAATACGGCCCTGCTGTGATGAAATTGATTGTTCTCATGAGCTCATGTTAACATTGAGCCAGTCAGAACTCTCTTTATTAGCTTTGTGTCACCTATAAATAGTCTACATGTTTACTTTTTGAAATTTGCACATCATTTTGCTTTGGCTGTTTACCCATAATGCTTTTCTCTGCAGAGAATGAAATTGAGCCAAGCAGATTCCCCTGTGCATCCACATTCCAGGCTACCTGATTCCTGTTGTAAGCAGCTACCTCAGTTAGCATGCATTATTAATTCACTCTCCACTTATTAACTTGGACACAACTGTAGGTAAATGGCCTTTTGTAGACCATAAAATGTGCTAGTATCTTGTATAAAAACATCTGTCTCTAATGCAGATTTTTACATTGGTTTATTGTCCATTATGTATTTTTGATACATTATAATAACTAAACAGTTTGTAGAACAGTTAAGCATTTTTTTACAAACAAAGCAACCTGCCAAATATCTCATTCTGATGACAGGTATTCAGGGAATTGACTAATACCAGGAGAAATGAAGACACACATGCAAACTAGTGACAACATTTAAACATTCAATGATGAACACACACTTTCTAATCTCCATTAGTGTACTTAGACCATCAGTGATGTGCCAATATTTGTGATGCACATGTGCAGATTATGCAATTGGCTGTTTAAATGTCAAAGCTGTCAGTGTTTAATCACCTTACCTTCAATTCAGCATCAATCTATTGGCCTAGTCAAAGAAACAATTAAATGTATTAATTGCACTCAGGAGAACTGGGAGCTGGATGTAATACCCCTGAGATTGTGAAAACTAAAAGACAGACTGTTAACAAAGTTCTTTCCTCTAATAGTTTTCATAGGAAACAGAAGTATCAAAATCACGTGTGAACTTTTTAAAGTGTGATTTATGGACTTGCTGTGATTGAGGTGTCAGGATTTATGGCCAGACTTGCTGACAGCAATTACTCCCCAAAAACTAATGCAACTGAAAACTCCCCTTTTATAGATCTGGTTATTAATGCAAGTACACAGGTATGCAGCCACTCAAGAGCTTCTCAGAAAGGTTAGATTTATCATGGTGACATTTTCTTTGTGTTCTCCTACTGTTACCAAGGG
The DNA here is from genome assembly GCA_006937965.1 of Callopanchax toddi. NCBI lineage: Eukaryota > Metazoa > Chordata > Actinopteri > Cyprinodontiformes > Nothobranchiidae > Callopanchax > Callopanchax toddi. The sequence continues at coordinate 277,424 of SSNR01000524.1, forward strand.
ACAGATGGAGGAAGTGAAAAGTGATATCTGGTGATAAACCAACTCCAAAAATGTTAAATATTAACATGCACATGCACTGCAGATAAATATTAAACCTAAAATTAAAGTTTCTTTCATGTCATGCAAATCCCAGTTTCTCTAAAAGGACGGTTGTACTACAAAGAAGTTCTTTGTCAAAACAAGAAAAAAAAACAAGAAAAAAAAGCCCAAATGTTCTCGATTAGATATTCTGAACTGCTGCCCAAAAAGACTCTGGATGAAATAATAATTTTTGTTATATATTAAATTGTCGTTTGAAATTAAATCAGACCAGTTTTTTCCTCTGGACATCACAGTGCTGTCATGTGCTCAGTTGTCACATTATTTATACAAACAGCCTGCTTGTGCTTTCATAAACATTTCTGTGTGTCCGCCTGTTTGGTGTCATGTTCTTTGCAATAAAGATAAAAGCCATACAACACATTTTAGAAGCATTAAATGGGGACTTAAAAGGAACTATTTATGTTCACTGTGAAAAGACTGACATTAATTTACACACATAAAAACATAAGTTGTCAAAAAATCTGCCCCAGATAGCAAGATAGGGCCAAAAAAGAAAAGCACTGCTGAAGTCCCATTTGTATTTAAAACTGTTTCCAGGGAAACCAGTTGCAAAGATGCTGTGATACACCTCACATTAAAGCGACCTTAATGGATGCATGTTTGAACACATGTGGCGAGCTACAGCCACACTGAGGAGAGGAGCTCTAGTTTCCTGCATTTTGCTGCTCCCTCTAACACCTTCAGGTTGATGTTTTAATGGAGTGTGGGAGATGCAGGTGATTCAGCATGATAATCCTCACTCTCATGAGCTCCTTGTGTGTCGACTGCCAATGCAAGCAGAAAGGAAGCACCTGAATGTTGAACTCTTCCTGAGGTTTACTTGGTGAACAGACTTGCAGATGCAGCGCATGTTTCAGAAGTCTTCAAAGTAACTGCTGCTTCACTAACCTGGCATTTCTAGGATGGTTCTGATGTCTAAAGCAGATCGATGAACAAAAATGACATCAAAACTTTGGTGTGGGGGTGTTAAAATATTTGTATATATAAGTGTATATACACACGTGTAAAAGAAAATGGGGTATGCTTGTAATTGGGTGTAGTGGTGAATGTTTAATGCTGTGTGTGTTTATACAGTGGTGTGAAAAACTATTTGCCCCCTTCCTGATTTCTTATTCTTTTGCATGTTTGTCACACAAAATGTTTCTGATCATCAAACACATTTAACTATTAGTCAAAGATAACACAAGTAAACACAAAATTGTAATGAACTGTGGCTGTGAGCAGGCAGAAGGACCCAAGGTGCTGGTAAGCAGGAGCGGAGACGGAGGTACAATCCAAAAACAGACGATTTATTAAAGAAACTGAACAGGACAAGGACTAAGACAGTGGCTAACAGAACAGATGAACCGACGATCAGACAAGAAACAGAAGGGCTTAAATACTGTGGATCAAATCAAAGGAACAAGAAACACCTGTGGATCATTACACACGAGGGAGGGGCGAGAGCAGGAGCCAGGAACACAGGGGAAACAGACAAGGCTAACCAGACCAGACAAGAACTAAAACAGACCAGACAGGGAATCATGACATAACCCCTCCCACAAGGGGCAGATCCCAGACGCCCCAACAGGAACCAGGCAGGGAGGGAGGAGGGGGACCAGGCAGGAGGGCCGAAAGCAGCCTTGCGTGACAACGCTCAGGGTGGCGGCCCGGAGGCAGCCCTGCGTGACGAGGCTCAGGGTGGCGGCCCGGAGGCAGCCCGGCGTGACAAGGCCCTGTCTTGAGGCCTGGGCCTGGCGTGGACCCTCGGACCTCGGGACCCTCTGGACCTTGACATGGGAACGGGGCTCTCTGGATCAGGACTTGGAGCGGGATCAGGACTTTGACTCGACACGGGACCCTCAGGACTTTGACTCAACACGGGACCCTCAGGACTTTGACTCGAGACGGGACCTTCAGGACTTTTTCTTCTCTCTTCTCCCTTTTTTCTCTCCTTTAATCTGCAGTAGCATTATGCTATTGTTCTGATGCAGTTGTAGCCTATAGGGATGAGGCCAGCATGGCCAGTCCTGATTCTCACAAACCCATGTGCCACTGTAGGTGCGACCCATGCCATAGATAGGTTGCCACCATGCCAGAACCCCAATATTCTGCAACTTTAAACTAGGGGTGAGCCAAATGCTCGTTTTAGACGAGCATCCGGTACGGATAATGCATTTTTGATGAGTCCGAGCCGAATCCGAATAAAACGCATCATTATTCGTGATCGTGCTGAAGGAAATCATCAACTGACTGTGTTGACGCTCTGTGAGTGGCCAGTCACACAGAGCGCCCCGTGCCTGTCAGCTGTGGAGAGGAGGAGGAGGTGGGGAGGGCGTTCATCCAGGCCCTCATCAGGCCCAAAAGTAACCCGCTCCGGCTCTGCCACCCAGACCTCTCCCGTGCACCTAACCGCTAGCTCTGCTTGGTCAGAACAGCTGTACGCGCAGACCGCCAGGAGCAGCGGCGGGGAAGCTGAGGAAAAACTGCTGGTCTGGCAGCGGTTCTTCCTGGTGTGAGGGTAGGAGCAGATGGAAAGTCCACTTAGGGGTTTCAGTCCTGACAGGACGCGTTCTCCTAGTGAGTAGTTTGGCGAGGAGAAGGAGGCTCCGCGTCAATCTGGACGCTCTGATGACCCGATCGTTTCCCGGTGGACCAACGACAGTCCAGACTTTTAAAATTCATACTTTGATCTGCCTGGTCCATAAAACCAGTAGATCAGCGGGTCGGACGAAGGTCCCGTTATGTATCACCTGTCACGCGTCAGGTGAACTCAGCCGTGCTCGCGCGCGGCGCGCCTATCATTCATAAAGTGAATGGAGCGCACTCCGTCCAAACTGCGTTTCCCAGCTGCGTGACTGACAGCTGGGAACTGACAGCTGACAGCTTAAAATTCAACAGATCATCAACACCAAAACACATTGATCTGTCAGTGACTTTATCAGATTGTCTTTACAGTTGTTTTCAGAGACTCACATTAATTCTAATGTTTAAAAAGACCCACAAGTAGTTTAACTAAAACATGATGAAAGAACCCTACATGCTGTAGCATGGATAATAAAATAAACAGGAGAGAAATAAAGTCATTCTAAGGCAGATTAAATCCATTACAGATAAACTGTATGCTATAATCACTTTTTGACAGGTGAAAAAAATCAGTTTGAAGTGATTTGATGTGGTAAAAAAAAGACAGTTAATCAGGTCACCTGTAAACTAAATCTAATCCTTTATTGTCAAGTGACCAGATGAGAAGGTTTCTACAATAAAACTATTTAAACAGAGTGAGCCTTAGTAAACAGCTGCAGTCCTGACAGATCAATGTGTTTTAGTGTTAAAAATGTTTGATTGGACCAAAATCAACCTGCTACCTTTATCAGACATCAATGAGCTCAGATTTAATCTGGTCTGGTTGGGGGGTTTGTGACTCTGGTCTGGGAGGTTCTGACAGGTGTGTTTTATGTTAGGCTGGTAACTAGCCCCCACCCCATGGTGTGCCTTGTGATTTTTTTTTTCAATAACAAAGTGTACCTTGGCTCAGAAAAGGCTGAAAAACACTGCCTTTAATATTGTGATCAAAAACATTGAATCTTAATTCTGAGGCTGCTCTGTAAATACCGGTAGTAAAAAAAACAAAAAAAAAAACAAAAAACAATACAAATAGCTAATTCTGATCAGTCCATATCAATTTCAGACTTTAAATTATGTACAGATTTAAGCCACACCCACTTCAGGGCAAAGTACGTCACTTCCTGTTCGCGGCCCACTCACTTCCTGTTTAGGCCCCGCTCACTCCGAGTACAGATTACGGATACAGATAATTTAGGTGGTTGAACGAGAAGGGTCTGTCTGCGGCCGCTGTGGAGCTCCACAGTAACCGGATACACGTCACCTCCACACTAACCGAAAACACGTGACCTCCACAGTAGCCAGAAGAGAGGCACCTGGGTCAACAACCCTCCCCCTAACCCTAAGCCTAACCAATTCCGGTACGGTATACGGAGTTTGTGTAAAAGTCGATTTAATTGAAGTTTCGTGTTTCCGGTTAGTGTGGAGGTCACGTGTTTCCGGTTACTGTGGAGCTCCACAGCGGCCACAGCCAGATACTATTGGGTTGAACAGATACAGATAATGCAGTACTCGTGTAGAATGGAAGAAAAATATAATGCATTCCACCAAGAATCCTTCACTAAAGTTTCTTTATTTGTTTGTTTCCTTGTTTTTAATTTACTTAAAATCATTTTTTTCAATGTTCCCATGTTTCATTGTCATTGTAAGATTGTTTTTATTGTTTTAAACATATATTTATAGTTATTTTGAAAAGGTTTCTTTTATTTTGGCGGTTGTATACCGCGACATCACTTCCTTCCTCCCCAGTCTGCTTGGAGCTGTTATGGAGGAAGGTAAGTTTTTCATGGAGCTCCTGTTAATTTATCATCTGAATGTTGTTATAGAGGGTGAAATGTTGTACAGGTTTCAAGTTAATACATTGCTAAAATGTTTTATTTTGTTACTGTATAGTTTGACGAAGAATGGAATTGTTTTTGTCGAGGTTTAAACTAGGGCTGCAGCTATCGAATATTTTTGTAATCGAGTACTCTATCGAATCTTTTTTCGATTAATCGAGTGCTCTAATAAATTACATATATAAATATATATGTATGTATAAATTACATGTACAATGTATAAATCTGAGAGAAAATAACAAAGTATTAAACATTTTTTAAATAAAAAATAGATATAAACCATGGTTTTGTGGCATATAAGTGCATTTACTATTATTACTGGTATTTATTGCTTACCTCGGAACTTTCTGTTATGTCACTGTCTTCCCCTCACACACCTTTTTTTCAGTCGGACTGAAGTGAAAGAGCTCGCAAGTTAATTCCATACACGATGCATGGCTTCGACTAATTGCTGTTTTTTGCGGAACAGATCTCATAGCATATGTTTCATTTTGCTCTGTTCCTGTTTACCTTTCCAAAATGCGGCGAAACTTAAGAGTTTTTCAGAATTTTTTAACCCGCAACTCGCTACGCTGTTTTGACAGGGAGGGGAGGGGCTCTCTGCTCCTCCGTCTCACCTGTGTCTCCACCCGTGTAGCTGCGCAGGCGGATAAATGAAGCATCTCAGTACCAAAGTCGGCACCGTGTTTTTTCGCTACCGGTACCTACCGACATCTTTCAGTCTGTACCGGTCTAGTACTAGTAGTAATAGTATGGTCTAGTTGTCCACCATGGCTTAAGATGAAATTAAGTTACATTCGCTACTTGCGTGTGCATTCAGTGCAGTGTGTATGTGCGCCACTTATTTTGGTCCGGGTGAAACATGGCCCCGGGCGATTGCAATGCCATGAATTAATTAAATATGAATTAAACGAAGCCTCGAGGCAGAGAATTTGCCTCGAGGCTTTTTTGTATTCGAATTATTCGAGATACTCGAAGAATCGTTTCAGCCCTAGTTTAAACCTTCCTGTAGCAGCACACGTGTGAACTAGCCGATTCGGAATTCCCGGCTCATGTAGCAGTATTTTTATGTGGAACTTTTGTCATGGACAGCTGAGATCGGCTGGATGATTATCACAGATGCTGCATGTTTTATTCCATTCTGTGGAGGTATGTTGTTGTTCATTTGTTTTTATATAAATTTCCTGTTTTTTTGGGAAATTTTGTACATTTTATTTCTACAATATTCAAATTGTTATGTATTTCAATTATTGATCAAAGGTCAGCCGGTGGTGTGTGTCTGAATGTTGTTTTTCTTTTGTTTTGGTAAATTGTGAACATTTCTTTGTTAGAATTAAATTTGTTATTTAAGTATGAAATTGAGGCAGTTCCTGTGGAGTGGCAGACCGGGGTGGTGGTTCCCATTTTTAAGAAGGGGGACCAGAGGGTGTGTTCCAACTATAGGGGGATCACACTCCTCAGCCTCCCTGGAAAGGTCTACTCCAGGGTACTGGAGAGGAGGGTCCGGTCGATAGTTGAATCTCGGAATGAAGAGGAGCAATGTGGTTTTCGTCCTGGTCGTGGAACTGTGGACCAGCTCTTTACCCTCGCTAGGGTGATGGAGGGGTCATGGGAGTTTGCCCAACCAATCCACATGTGTTTTGTGGATTTGGAGAAGGCTTATGACCGTGTCCCCAGGGGCACCCTGTGGGGGGCGCTCCAGGAGTATGGGGTGGATGGTCTTTTGTTAAGGGCCATTCTGTCCCTGTACCAGAGGAGTGTGAGTCTGGTCCGCATAGCTGGCAGTAAGTCGGACCTGTTCCCAGTGAGGGTTGGACTCCGCCAGGGCTGCCCTTTGTCACCGGTCCTGTTCATAACCTTTATGGACAGGATTTCTAGGCGCAGCCGTGGTGTCGAGGGTGTTGAGTTTGGTGACAGGAGAATCGCGTCTCTGCTTTTTGCGGATGATGTGGTCCTCCTAGCTTCATCAGGCTCTGACCTACAGCTCTTGCTGGGGAGGTTCGCAGCCGAGTGTGAAGCGGCTGGGATGAGGATCAGCACCTCCAAATCTGAGGCCATGGTTCTTGACCGGAAAAAGGTGGATTGCCAACTTCGGGTCGGGAGAGAGGTCCTACCTCAAGTGGAGGAGTTCAAGTATCTCGGGGTCTTGTTCACGAGTGAGGGAAGGAAGGAGCGGGAGATCGACAGGCGGATTGGGGCAGCGTCTGCAGTGATGCGGACGCTGAACCGGTCTGTTGTGGTGAAGAGGGAGCTGAGCCAGAAAGCAAGGCTCTCGATTTACCGGTCGGTCTACGTCCCAATCCTCACCTATGGTCATGAGCTTTGGGTAATGACCAAAAGAACGAGATCGCGGATACAAGCGGCTGAAATGAGTTTCCTCCGCAGGGTGGCCGGGCTCAGCCTTAGGGATAGGGTGAGAAGCTCGGACATCCGGGAGAGACTCGGAGTAGAGTCGCTGCTCCTCCATATCGAAAGGAGCCAGTTGAGGTGGTTCGGGCATCTGGTAAGGATGCCTCCTGGACGCCTCCCTCGGGAGGTGTTCTGGGCATGTCCTGCCGGCAGGAGGCCCCCGGTTCGACCCAGGACAAGCTGGAGGAAATACATCTTCAGTTTGGCCTGGGAACGCCTCCAGCTGAGGAGCTGGTGGACTTGGCCGGGGAGAAGGTGGCCTGGGCTGCCCGACTTGGAATGCTGCCCCCGCGACCCGGACCCAGATAAGCGGAAGAAGGCGAGGCGAGGCTGCATGTTTTATTCCATTCTGTGCAGAATAAATACGCCACCAGTTGGACTGAACCTGAACCTCTGAGTCCTGCATCATTGACACAACGCAGAACCTTTTGGTTTTCCGGGTGAAGTAAAAAGTAGCTAAGCCTGGCTACACTCGCTCATCTCTACTTTAAACTAATTCAACCTCACTAAAGAAGTATTTATGCATGATTAAACAATCAGCAATCTACCACATCAAGTCACTCATAATCCAGATCCAACTATGTTCTTCAAACACCTGAAGTCCCTGTCACAACCTTTCAAAATCATCCACATCCTAGTTTGTTTTGTACATCAAAGTGGCAACTGCATCCTGTGGAAAAAATTCCATTGTTATTATTAATGTTTTTATTGTTGTTATTATTGTTGTTTTATGAGTCTTTTATGATGTCTAAGATTAGATCTTGAGATACTTGTTTTGGATGCAATGCATTTTTAGATGTCATTCTCACTCTCAGAAGCTTAATGCAGACCTGTGCACATACTTTCATAACATCAATCACTCATATACAAATGACAAACACACGTACAACCATGTCATGTAGACAGGAGGGACTAATAATGACATTTCTGCAGGTCAACATTCAATTTAAAATATCATTCCTCTATGTAGCTCATACTGAGGAAAGCACTTGTGAAATGGCCAGGCAGGCAGAGGTTGGGGGGTGGGGTGTTGTAGGTGTGAACCAAAGCATGTAGTAAAGATTAGGGAGCCACGATGAATTATAAAGCTCCAAGGGTTAGAACCAGGGGGATCTGGCAGATCTACTGTTTCTCTGGCTTGGCCGCTCAACTGCAGAGACAGCTGCATTAAAATCTCAGGGACAAAGAGGTAGTTTTTCCATTCCCCCACTCACTACTGGAGCACTGTATTGACTGTTTGGTAGGAAACAGGTTGAGCTGAGGAGGTGCTTGACCCTGAGTGCACATTTTCATTATTTAGAGGTATTTGTGCAGCAGTGTCAACTTTTCAGTGGAAAGAATCGAGAGGAAAAGAGAACGTGTGTGGCTGTGTGATGATCAGGCAGATTTCTGTGTGTGTTTTTTTTAATAACCAACATCTGCATGAGATCAGACGGATCTAAGGCAACTTCTTAAAACACCAAACTGTTTGGTGAAATGGAGTTGTGTTTCCATAATCTTTTTTTGTTAAACTGCATTGTGATTGGATACTTGCTGTAGCATTCTATACACTCTAGTTTCAACCTGAGCCTGAACCCAGTTTGTGGTTTGCTATAGTAATAATGATTTCTGTTTTTGGGGAGTTATGTTCTTTTTTTGGAGGTGTAACTTTTGATCAGCTGTAATATTTTGTCTCACTCCCATTTCTTCATGTTGCATGTTGAAGCTCTACTTGGAACCTTGTTAAGATCCAACCATACAAAATATGATTTTTTTTTTTTTGCCATGTTTCAAGCTGTCTTAAACTTTTGATGGGGAGTCTAACTAAATTTTGCTTATACTTAATTATATTGTTTTGTTCATTGGTTTTAAACCATCTTTTTTCTTTTGTTTTTTGTCTTTTAATCATGTTTTAACTTTGATGTTTTTTGTGAAGCACTTTGTGATTTTTTTAGTGCTGTCAATCGATTAAAATAAATTAACTAATTAATCGCAAATTTGAAAGAAATTAATCACGATTAATCGCATTTAATTGCTTCTTTTCAGAAAAATGAAATTACATGCAGTTTACAATGTCCAACCAAGAAATATGCCAAAATGTTTTTAAAAAAAAATCATTTTTAAAGCTTTTATAATTGATGAAAAAATGCATTTTAATTGCATTTCAGTTCAAAACAGTTGAAAAACAAAAATTCCTGACTAAAACTGGACAGACCCTAAATACAGTACTTTATGAATCTATTTGTTTATTTCATGTACAATTTCAGAAGTGTATTGTTTTAAAATCATAAAAGATTTCCAACATGTGGAAACACTAAGAGGGAATCATTTTTTGCCGTGTTCAAACTGACCCACGGTCTGCCCCGTTTTCAGTGAGGGGTCCGAGTCACTCAGGTCTCTGTTGTTTAAAGACTAGTGTGGGAATGGGATCGCCTCGGTCCGGTACTGGTTTTACTTTTCAGATAGGGGTTTAGGTCTGGGTTCGTACCGAGCCGAACTGACACCTCCGTCCGCTCGGACCTCTGTGTCAGACCGGGACTGGGCCCGTAACACCTGCTCACTGCTGAACTGAACCGAACCAGACCGTACAGCGAGAAAGGAGCAGGAATAAATCTTAAAGGCTTGAGACCGTCCAGTTTCACCGCGGATTACTTTCGGTTTTCACGGTGGAAGGAGCGGAGAGTTGAGTTCTGCTACTGGGGAGACAGGTGAAGAGAGTGAGCTGATGAGATCTGAGGAGCGGGTGGGAGGGAGGACACGGGCTGCGACGGGAGCTGCAGGAAATCTGATGCTGACAAGCGCTCCGCCTTGCTTCAAACACAAGTTGCGTTAATTTCGTTAATTTTTTTTAACGCGTTATGTCTTCCAAATTAATTAACGCAATTATCGCGTTAAATCTGACAGCACTATTACAAATACATTAACATGTTTTGTCACTTTTCTCTCTGGCTGTACAATCTGTTGCCTAAGTGGTTGTGGTTTGTCGTGTCACAGATTGAATCAAGCTAACTGCACAGCAGGAGAATTATGTCACACTTTTCCTGTCGTAGTGTAAATCTGTTCTGATGTAGGAAGGCACTCAGACCCACCACTCTATGCCTGAACTGTCAGAACAAGACAAGTGGGGAAAAAGTCTGCATACCACTAGAGGGAGCTGATGTACCT
>SSNR01000524.1:307109-339543 GCA_006937965.1 Callopanchax toddi
AGTCCTCAGACCAAAAGTCCTCAGGTCTCAGACCAAAAGTCCTCAATCCTCAGACCAAAAGTCCTCAGGTCTCAGACGAAACGGCCTCAGACGAAACGGCCTCAGGTGTCAGACGAAACGGCCTCAGGTGTCAGACGAAACGGCCTCAGAAGAAACGGCTTCAGAACTCAGCCTACCGCCTCAGAGAGAAGCTTCCTGCAGGTGGCGCATGTCCCAGGTGTAGTGCTGGTTACCGTAACACGGTACACAGCCCCTCCCTCTCCTCTGAACAGTTACGGCAAAAAATAAAGAGGCAGACCCGAATCCGCAAGCCGCGACCCGGGTCTGGATAAGCAGAGGGAGACGAAAAGTAAATCCTCCTAAATAAAACAAGTACTCGTGGCCTTGCAGATTTTTTTAATGCAATTTTAAAAAACAGCGCATGTGTTCTGCTTCCTCCTGAGGAGATCGGTTGCAGCTCCGACGCCTCAGCAGGTGAAAACGGTGCTGCGGGCTTAACTCTGAACAGACAGGTGTTCGGTTCTGATCTTTTTAATCTGCCGTTCTGACGGTCCGGTCGGTACCAACGAGAGTGTTTAAACAAGAGAGGAAGGTCTCGCCTCGTCTCCCTCTGCTTATCCAGACCCGGGTCGCGGATTCGGGTCTGCCTTTTTATTTTTTTTATTTTTTGCCGTAACTCTTGGGAGGAGAGGGAGGGGCTGTGTACCGTGTTACGGTAACCAGCACTACACCTGGGACATGCGCCACCTGCTTCTCTCTGAGGCGGTAGGCTGAGTTCTGAGGCCGTTTCGTCTGAAGCCGTTTCGTCTGAGGCCGTTTCGTCTGAGGCCGTTTAGTCTGAGGCCGTTTCGTCTGACACCTGAGGCCGTTTCGTCTGAGGCCGTTTAGTCTGAGGACTTTTTTGTATGAGACCTGAGGACTTTTGGTCTGAGACCTGAGGACTTTTGGCCTGAGACCTGAGGACTTTTGGTCTGAGGACTGAGGATTTTTTGTCTGAGACCTGAGGACTTTTGGTCTGAGGACTGAGGACTTTTGGCCTGAGACCTGAGGACTTTTGGTCTGAGGACTGAGGATTTTTTGTCTGAGACCTGAGGACTTTTGGTCTGAGACCTGAGGACTTTTTTCCTGAGACCTGAGGACTTTTGGTCTGAGACCGGAGGACTTTTTGTCTGAGGACTGAGACCTGAGGACTTTTTGTCTGAGGACTGAGGACTTTTTGTCTGAGGACTGAGACCTGAGGACTTTTTGTCTGAGACCTGAGGATGTCCTAAAATGTACACCGTACCGACGTCTATAAAGCTTGCCGTGAAGCTCCTCTGTCTCCGTGTTGGTGGTAGCGTAGCCCGCTATCCATACAGAACCCACCGTAGCTTTAGTGCCAGTTGAACTGATAAACTTTTCTTGTTTCTGGTAAAGTTTTTTGCTCCTCGGCGGCGTTCTCCAACCTCGCTCTCACTCACCTCGCCTCTTCTCTCGTCTTTTTCTTTTCCGATTCTCTCGTCTTTTTTCCGCTTCTCTGGTCTTTTTCTTTTCCAATTCTCTCGTCTTTTTCTACTCCGTTATTTTTTACATTTGTTCCTCTTCTCCGCCTCTCTCACTCTTTCTGGCCCTTTTTAAAATCCTTTCTTTTTCCTCCTGACCCTTTCTCCTCTTCTCCTGTTTTTTTCTCGCCTCTCTTCTTACTCTTTTTTTCTCTCTCCTCCTTCGCCCCCACCCCTAACCAATCATAAATCAACATCATGACTTGACAGGATGACATCCTATCACAGTTCTTATTTTATAGCAAGATTAGTTGCATTCTTTTTGAACACGTTTTTGCTCAGTACGTTTCAACTGAACTATGACAAATTAAAGGTACACTTCGGCAAATAACACTACAGTAACTAATAGATTTTATCAGCAAAATAAGAACATGAAAACAAAATAACAGTGTAAAACACAATACATTACATCAGGGCTACACATACATACTACACACATATAGAAAAAAGACCAAGTGACATAATGAGATGCAAAAAAATAAATAAGCTAGTTGCTTGTCAAGAGTCCAGCAGCAGGGGGGGAAGAAGCTGTTTTTGTGGCGAGAGGTTCTAGTGTGAATGGACCTTAACCTCCTGCCTGAGGGGAGTGGTTCAAAAAGTCCATGACCTGGGTGGGAAGGGTCAGCGATGATACGACCTGCACGCCTCAGAGACCTGGAAGACAAAGATCATGGAGTGATGGAAGGCTGCAGCCAATCACCTTCTCAGCAGAACGCACGACATGCTGTATTTTCTGCTTGTCTCTGGCGGTGGTACCACACAGTGATGGAGGAGGTAAGGGTGAGCTCAATGATGGCCGTGTAGAACTGGACCATCATTGTGGTTGCCATCTTGTGTTTTTTCAGCTGCTGCAGGAACAACCTCTGCTGAGCCTTCTTGGCGAGGGAGCTGATGGAAATATAGTTTATATATAGTATATATTTATACAAATTTCCTCTCAACAGAATCATGGTCTTGTAAAAGGAGGTTGAGGTAAAAGGAAAATGAGAAATTCTGCAGGAGTAGAAGAAACACATTAAATACTCAGGGTTAGGTCTGAAGAGGCTCCTAAACTATACATGTCCTTCTCAAAAAATTAGCATATTGTGATAAAGTTCATTATTTTCTGTAATGTACTGATAAACATTAGACTTTCATATATTTTAGATTCATTACACACAACTGAAGTAGTTCAAGCCCTTTTATTGTTTTAATATTGATGATTTTGGCATACAGCTCATGAAAACCCAAATTCCTATCTAAAAAAAATAGCATATTTCATCCGACCAATAAAAGAAAAGTGTTTTTAATGCAAAAAAAGTCAACCTTCAAATAATTATGTTCAGTTATGCACTCAATACTTGGTGGGGAATCCTTTTGCAGAAATGACTGCTTCAATGCAGCGTGGCATGGAGGCAATCAGCCTGTGGCACTGCTGAGGTGTTATGGAGGCCCAGGATGCTTCGATAGCGGCCTTAAGCTCATCCAGAGTGTTGGGTCTTGCATCTCTCAACTTTCTCTTCACAATATCCCACAGATTCTCTATGGGGTTCAGGTCAGGAGAGTACCACAGTAATACTATGGTCAGTAAACCATTTACCAGTGGTTTTGGCACTGTGAGCAGGTGCCAGGTCGTGCTGAAAAATGAAATCTTCGTCTCCATAAAGCTTTTCAGCAGATGGAAGCATGAAGTGCTCCAAAATCTCCTGATAGCAAGCTGCATTGACCCTGCCCTTGATAAAACACAGTGGACCAACACCAGCAGCTGACATGGCACCCCAGACCATCACTGACTGTGGGGACTTGACACTGGACTTCAGGTAGTTTGGCATTTCCCTCTCCCCAGCCTTCCTCCAGACTCTGGCACCTTGATTTCCGAATGACAGGCAAAATTTGCTTTCATCCGAAAAAAGTACTTTGGACCACTGAGCAACAGTCCAGTGCTGCTTCTCTGTAGCCCAAGGTCAGCCGCTTCTGCCGCTGTTTCTGGTTCAAAAGTGGCTTGACCTGGGAAATGCGGCACCTGTAGCCCATTTCCTGCACACACCTGTGCACAGTGGCTCTGGATGTTTCTACTCCAGACTCAGTCCACTGCTTCCGCAGGTCCCCCAAGGTCTGGAATCAGTCCTTCTCCACAATCTTCCTCATGGTCCGGCACCTCTTCTCGTTGTGCAGCGTTTTCTGCCACACTTTTTCCTTCCCACAGACCACTGAGGTGCCTTGATACAGTAAGTAAGTAAGTAAGTAAGTAAGTAAAGTTTATTTATATAGCGCCTTTCACAGATATACATCACAAAGCGCTTTACAATATAAACAAAAAAAAACAAAACAGAGAAAACATTGAAAATAAAAAACAAAACAGAGATTTGGGGGTACCAGATACAATATTTGGGCAAGATTTGGGGTACCTTCAGGGGACCTACATTGTAAATTATGAGATATAGTGGGACATTTACTTGTGTAAGGAACTAAAGTCTTGGGCAGAAATATTGGGGCAAACTTCAACACAATATTTGGGCAAAAAAGAAAAATAATAAAGATGGGAGCAGAAGAAAATGTAAACAAAATGGAGGGAGGGAGTAGCATTTTACACACAGTCACAACAACCGAAAAACACATCAAGGAGGGTGGGGGGGGTCAGGATCTCCACCAGCAGCAAGGACACGGCACAGCTGACCGACCTTCACTCCCAATAGAGGGGGGAGGAGAGTTAGGTGAGAGAGCGTAGAGAAGAGGGGGCTGAGCAGTCGCTTCATTCACTCTGTTGAGTAGGAGATTATTTTCAGGGTCACCAGATAAGATAACAGAATGTGTTTGGAGCAGGCAGTCCTGTTTGTTACAGCTGCCTTAAATGTCTGTCTCACTGGCTTCATCCCGTCCAAATTCCACATCCTGGCCAGTCCCATCTGATCCGTGTAGTTCGACACATCGATCGTAATTCACTCAGCGCCAGAGTTCGTTCGCAGTCAGTCCTACGAGACAACTCAGTCCTCGCGAGTGTTTCAGTGTTCAAAGCACGCATCAACCCCCTTTGAAACACAGGAATCCTGTCAATCGCACCTGTTAGCTCCGTTGTTTTTCGATAAACCAGGTCCATGCAGATTCCAATGAGCGTGCACCTGATCATCATTAATCCAAAGTTGTAGACCTCCAGAGACAGACTTGTAGGACCCGCAATCTGATCCATTACGAACCCCACAGCTCTTGTCTCAGTCAGCCGCGGAGTCCCCTCCTCCGTTTTGAGAGTGTAAAAAATTGTATCCATTTTGTTGGGAAGCCAGCAAACAAAAGCCATATCAAGAAAAATAAAAATATTTAACCAGAAGGAATGAGGAAAATGCTCAGAAGACAAAAACAGCTGCAGGAGTAACACACAAGGGAGAGAAGGAACAGTGCGACCGCTCTCAACAGAGGCCGGAAGTGGTGGTCTGCACCACTGAACAAATAGGCTGGTCCCAGCACTCTGGGAACAGCCTATTTGTTCAGAAATTTCTTACTGTGTCTTACCCTCTTGCTTGAGGGTGTCAATGATGGCCTTCTGGACAGCAGTCAGGTCGGCAGTTTTACCCATGATTGCGGTTTTGAGAAATGAACCTGGCTGGGAGTTTCTAAGAGCCTCAGGAATCTTTGGCAGGTGTTTTGAGTTAATTAGTTGATTCAGATGATTAGGTTCATAGCTCGTTTAGAGGACCTTTTCATGATATGCTAATTTTTTGAGATAGGAATTTTGGGTTTTCATGAGCTGTATGCCAAAATCACCAATATTAAAACAATAAAAGGCTTGAATTACTTCAGTTGTGTCTAATGAATCTAAAATATATGAAAGTCTAATGTTTATCAGTACATTACAGAAACACTTTATCACAATATGCAGCGAGGCTCCTCACTGGAGCAAACAGAAAAGATCACATCACTCCTATTCTGAAGTCTCTGCACTGGTTACCTGTTAAATGTAGAATTCATTTTAAAATCCTGACTCTAACTTTCAGGGCCCTATATGGTCAAGCTCCTGGTTATGTTACTGAAGTGATAAAGCCGTACGCTCTAACCCGAGCTCTCAGGTCCACAGACCAGAATCTCCTAACAGTTCCAAGGACCAGATTTAAAAGTCGAGGTGATTGCTCCTTCCAGTCTGTTGCACCTCGACTTTGGAATGAATTTCCTTTAGTTTTACGCTGTATAGACAGTCTGGACTCCTTTAAAAGCAGCTGGAGACCCAAATATTTAAAACTGCTTTTAAATAACTCTTTTATGTTCTCTTATTTTTGTTTAATGATTTTGAGTAGTAATGATATTTTGTTTGTTTTATTGATTTTATTTGTTTTTTATCATGTTTGATTCTGTTTTTTGTGAAGCACTTTGTGATTTTTTCTGTGAAAGGTGCTATATAAATAAACTTTACTTACTTACTTACTATGCAAATTTTTTGAGAAGGAAGGACCTTGTATATGAGCACACAACAATGTGTGCTGGCAGTGTTGACTATATTTTGTTAAGGCAGCAATCAATTATTGTAATTATTAAATGATACTGTTTTATTTTTTCTGTGTGTTTTAGATCATCATGTTTTCTGTGATGAAAATTGGCTGGACATCTTTCCATCCTGCACACTGGTCTGCTCCAATTTCCATTTTAATCAGTTAATTGAATTCAAGCAAACAAAAACAGTCTCATTTCCACAGCGTCTAACAACACAGCTACCTTAACAACATTCCTGTGCCATTAAACTGCACAAATATCAGGAAAATAAGGTTTTTTTTATCCCCAAACCTACATAATTAAAGTGAGTTGAATCCACACAATGCACTTGTCCAAATATTATTAAATATTAAATCTCACCACCGGTGAGAATGACTGTGTGAATGAATAATGCAACTCCGTAAAGCGTCTTTGATTGACCTAGAAAAGCGCAATATAAAACTGATGCATTATTATTATTATTATTATTAATAAAGTTTTAGCCTTTTGAATTAATGTTTAATCCTAGAAGTGTTCGGCAACAAGTGCAATATGTTACTTGTCTCTTTGCCTTCAGGCTAGTTGGCAGCCATGAGGCCGAGTGAAGCCTGAGTTGTGACCTGTTTACCTGAGGGGGAGGAAAAGGGAGTGAAAAACATACAATAACGGTCAAATGTCCTTTCTGATAGACCCAGTGAGGAAATTATTCCTCAATATTTCCCCATAATGTTTGGCAAAACCTTGTTGGGTAACACAATGTTTACATAAATGACTGTTTGTCCTAAATACAACTTTAAAGAATCACTTAAACTTTCTATGAGCCTTAAAAGGACTCAATTTGGCTTTTTTGTACCAAACACAAGGGCATCTCTTCCCCTCAAAGTCAAGTTTATATGCTTCACCAGACTCTGATGGTGATTAAATCTGACAAATAAAAAAGGCAAAGGCTTATTTTGACCACAGTAAAATAGAAAAGACAAGTGCACAGACCAAAAACCAGGGCTGTGCTTTAAATTGAGTTGGAACTTTCAAAGTGAAATTTGATTAGAAATGTTTCATTCATGGTTGATGCCCTAGAATTGTTCCAAGCACTTGACATGAAGTTCCAGGAAATGGCAGACTTTGGCTTAACGTGTGGTTTATAAAATAAGCAGTAGAATCTTGTTGTGTAGAGCAACATTGACTGAACCCAAATCTTTTACATTTTGAAGCTACTTATATGTTTGATTTGTATGTTTTACTTAAATTTATTTCAAAGTTGTAAGACATGAAAGTGAGGAAACAACCACAAAGGAACGTGTGCCTCTGTAAAGAGGGAGAGAGGACACAGTCAATTCTATTGAGGTAGATCTGAACATTTGTGTGCTCACTTTGCCTCTAACTGTTCATCTACAGTGCTCTTTAAATAAAATACACCCATCTGCATTTCTAAATCGAGACTTGTTTTGTACCACTTCTCTCCTCTGTTTTGTTCTGACTCTCTTTGTCTCTACAGTCATATTTGATCCTCCAAACAAACCATGAAAAATGAGACAAGTGAAACAAGGTGATTGTTTTTCATTGAAATACAATCAAGCTGTTGATGAGCTCTTGTCCTGTTTGTTTCCATTTCCATTTGCCGCTGTGTTGCAGAGAGCTGGTTCAGGAACCATTTAAAACAATGATACCTTTAAGTCTGTGACCACCGACTGCCATTTACGGCACACAATGCCCAATTCTTCTTGATAAGGTGGAGATTTAGAATCACCCCGTCCAGATCTGTGCTCCTCAAGTGGCATCCAGTGCATTAAGAGGATTATATCAGTGATCCTCCATTTTCCATCTGCATGGTAAACCATTTAAAATTAGGGTTAGCCTAATGAATTTGATGCTTGTCTATTAGGGTTTATTTCTGCTCTCCACTGATAAAATTAAGGATAAGAAAAGAAAAAAAAGCAACGTCTTCTCTTTGATGTGTGAAGAATGGGCATGGGGATGTGATTTGCAGACATGGTTGTCAGATTTCTGGTTCCAGTTCTAGAAAACAAGAAGCCATTTGCTGAATTTTATTTTATTTTTTGAGGTTTCTTGCATTCCAGTACAGTGCAGGGCTGTACGTTAACTTTTTTAGCTCATAGCACTGGTGCTACAAAGGTTGCAGATTTTGTAGCACAGAACAAAAAGTTGTAGCACCAGCATAAAAATTCAGCTACAATCTCTAAAGCCAAAATTAGTACCCATCGTTTTAACACACTGAGAAAGTGCTTATTGTGAAAACACAATAACAAGAAATATCTTCAAACATGTTTATATGTCAATGTAATTTCAAGAAGAACATTTATTCATTCAAATTAGTGTAGATTTTTTTCAGAGTGTGAGCTGAGAAATGTGTGCACAAAACCACAAAAACAGATGTTTTCAGCTGCTATAATCTTTGATTTATTAATAAAATGCAGAAACTGTTATAATTCTACTTTATATTACTTATTTTATGAACTTTGACTCATCTATTTTAAGCTTCTGCTCTGTAGCACTTTGAGATTGTGAAACATAAAGTGCTATATAAGTTAAATTTTTTATTATTATCATTATTATTATTATTATTATTATTATTATTATTATTAATTTTGATGTTGAAAGCAAATTCACAGGCAGACAGTTTTTATGGTGTACAGTGAGACTGTGATGTTTTAAAATGTTCACTTGTCTCCTGATTTTGAATCTGCTGCATAGTTCTTGCTAAACAGATTTTACTTCAGTAAATAAATGTTATTAAAACTCAGGTCTGCTGTCCATTGCAGTCCAAGACTGCAGAGCATTTAAATATAATAACCTTTTACTGAGCCACCCTTCTTCAGTCTTTGCCCCTGCCTGGACCCCCTAAGAAAAAAGTTCTAGATACGCCCCTGGGGCTGAGCTGCGTTTAGCGGGGTCAGACTCCGGTGTGAAGCCTCGTCTCCCCCTGACTCGGACCGTGGACTCGTTAACAGACATCAGTGTGACCCGTTCAGATTTATCAGTTCCTCTGGTTTAATGTGTGTCTGAAGCACAGGGAGACTTTCTGAGTCACAAAGAGTTTTTTTCCGAACAGCTAGAATTGATGGAACTCCGTCGCTAGACTCGCCAGTCGACTCGACGCAGAACTTTAATCCATACAAGTGCGCAAATATAGGCTATATATATATTTAATATACTTTACATTGTTTCAAAGTCATCACGGCTCCTGCGAAGGGTCGGGTGTCGTCCCGCACCAGTGCGTTGAGCCTGGGTGTTTCCAGTACTGGCGATCTTGTGCCAGCTGCGCCACGGCATGACGGCAACTCCGGATTGTTGGGAGGTCGCCCACAACGACATGGAACCATCGGGTGCGGCCGGGGTTTAGGTCATGGTCGTCTCCAGGCTGCGGCCCTCGGGTCAAAATGCAGAATGGCTCTGGTCGGGTGATCAAAATGGAGACGAAGGACGTGCCCGAGCCAGCGGATGCAGCGCGTTGTGCTGCCAGGCAAGATGCTCTGCACTGGCGCCGCGCCTGAGTTCTAGCGCTAGGTTGGAGACCCGCTGAGGCCACCTGACATTGTTTGTAAAATATATATATATTAAGTTAATTCTGACGGTGTGGGGGTGCGCCACGATCAATTACATGTAGAGGAAACCCTGATCGCACAAGTGCTACGTCTAAAAATAGTTTGTAGCACAGACTGTTTTTTTTAATCGCACGTGTGACATATATGTCGCACTGTACAGCCCTGCAGTGGGTAATAGTGTTTAGTCATGTAGCTGTGCCCATAGATGGCCAGGATATGGAATGCTTTCCTCTTCACTCTGAGGAAAGAAAGCTGCACATCAGTCCAAGGTGTGCCTTATCTTTTGCTTCCTTCCACTTCACATCCTAATCTGTTCATCTCAGCTCACTTAATCAAGGATGTGTATGTGACTTCCCATCCCATTCTCTATGACTGTCCTCTCAAGGTGGACACTACACCTTCGGCACATTATAGTACACAGTTTAATTAAATCACTGGTCACTGTATTGTTATGTCAGAAATTGTCATTTTAAATTAGGCTGTACATCAAATTGTGTGCATTTTTGCCCATGTACAGAAGT
The DNA here is from genome assembly GCA_006937965.1 of Callopanchax toddi. Taxonomy (NCBI): domain Eukaryota; kingdom Metazoa; phylum Chordata; class Actinopteri; order Cyprinodontiformes; family Nothobranchiidae; genus Callopanchax; species Callopanchax toddi. Next base: position 317,172 of record SSNR01000524.1, read on the forward strand.
ATGCATATTAGGGGTGTGCAAAACAGAAGGTATTTGTATTTGTTGAAGAGAGGAAAGTATTTGTATTCGAGTAAAATTCAAAATAGGCATAAAAAGAGGTGGTTTTTTTTGTTACACTTTAATTACAACTACCATTATAATAATTATGGATAATGCAATATTGTTTGATGTTTTTCCATAAATCCAGCAATGAACATGTAACAAGGAACGTATTTTAAAAGAAAATAACCACAGCCATGACCTCAGCATGGTTAAACTATAACCCAGACAAATATGTTGCATTAATGAAGTTAATAGGATATGTTACAGTCTTAAAGGTAAAAATGATGGAAAACATGTTCAATATTGTGTTTTGGGCCTCACCGCTCCCTAGCGTCACTCAGGCTGAAACTTTGAGGTGTTTTATAGTTGGATGAGCAGCTAGTGTGCTTGTGTGTGTGGTTGGTGAGTGGGCCCCTCACATATTTGAGTGATATTGAAATTTTAAAGGATATGCGTTTATTGGTTGAAATGTATTAGTTGTCCTGCAGGTCATCATTACAGGCTGAGGAGCTGCAGACTGCAGTAGCAGCTGCTATCCTGAAGTTTCCTTCTGTCACAAATGAACCTGCAGCGTCTGTCTCGGTCTCTGAACGCAGTGGACTGGACCACGCCGGTCCACGCGCACCACCATATTCTCTTCTTCTTCTATTTGTCTGAAATATTCTGACATATCAAACTGAACAATCAGAATGCAATTTTTCCCTTAAAGGTATACTTTGGTTATATTGAAGAAATGCTCTATAAATTACTTATTTACAGTATAACAAATCAGTTCAGTTTTCCAAGCAAGTTTCTTTCAGCTGAGACTTTTAGTTAAAGTAAAAACCTACTTCTTTCCAAATGACTTAGAAAAACTCAACCATGCCTTCATTACAATATGCCTGGATTATTGCAATTTCTCATAAAAGGGTTTTATATCAGTCCTCTTTCACCAGGTTACAGGATGCTGCAGCTTGTCTCCAACATTTACTAGAAAACATCATCAACACCAGAGCTGCTTCTCTCCACTGGCTCCCCGTCCAACACAGGAACAACTTCAAGCTCTTGTTGCTGGTGTTCAAGATTCTGGTCTGGCCCCATCCTATCTCCAGGACCTTTTTTTTATCCGCACTCCATCCAGAACATTAGATCTGCTCATCAGCTGAGTTGTAAGTGAAGTTTGAGGGTGAAGAGAAGAGGTACCAGTATGATTGCCTGAGCTGCAGAAGAGAATTATAATTTTATCAATTGACCAGCTGTCAATGACTCAAACATTGCTTATCTTCTCATTTGATTTAATTATTAATTTTCATCAGACCTGGAGGCTGTGTACATATTTTTAATGCAGTGGTAACATTATCAAATGTTGTTATCCTAAGATCCTGACAAGTGCAAATGTGATGGTAATTAGAGCTCAGCATGCAACCCCAGATGGCCTAAGGTGTTCTGACCATGCAGCCTAACACTTCCAGCTGGACCACCTCCACTCACCAGCTGTAAGATTTCAGCAACTATCCTGGGGGGCATGGCAGGATACTTAACAAGCCAATCACTGGGGACCAGCAGAGAAGAAGCAAACAAATCAGCAACGACTTGATTTGTGCTGAATTTGAATTGGTACTGTGTTTATATCTGCAAACTGTTTGGGATGCACAGCTTTATTAAATGTGCAAAAAGGGCTCCTGGCTGATGAAAAATCAACATCCAAATGAAAGGTGCAGTCATCTTAGGTTTCCAAAAAGAAAGCAACAAACAGGCGAGACGTGGAACCATACATTTATCACCAACAGAAGATCTTGTTGGAAAATTTCAAGAGATGGTACTGAAGTTAATGGAGTGTTTTATTATTTCTCCAACTTCCTCTAGTCTATCTCAAGAGTTCATAAATCTGTCAATAATAAAATTTCCTCACACTTCATAAAATTGATTCCATTGTTCAGCGCGTGAATATTTTCCATGAATCGTCTCCTGTTTCTCTTTTTTTTTAAATTAAATATACAAGTGTTTGAATGCAGGCCAGTGATGTCTGTGAAGCAATGACTGTCAGCGTAATAATGGTGCATTTGAGTTATGTGTCTGGAGAACACAAGATGGCAGCCCCCCCATTACCAACACTCCCCACCATCTGTGCCACGTCTCACTCGAGGCGATTTGACAGTCTGTCTTGTTTTCTGTCACTCTGCTTGTCTCAGGTCTTTGCCTGTACTCAGGTTCCAAACCCATGTTCATTTTGTAAAGCTTTAAACTGTTAACTATTTATAGGTGATGAGAACGGCATGAATAAACTGGCCATTTACAGTCTGTTTTGATTGATAGTGTGATATTTTTTATACCTCTGTGCCCTAAAAAATGCTGCATTACATGGATATTATTTGATTAATATTGATGTTGCTCAGGGAGATCTAATCTGTTTTTAAAAAATAACAATAGATTTAAAATGGGGTGTTCCTTCCTATGGAAAGCCGTTTGTCATATTTAAATAAAATACTGTCATTAGGAAAATACTTCATGAAATAAATACTCCCCATAAATTTTAAAAATGTTGTAACTGATACATAATATATTCCCTTAAATAAATTAATGTCCACTTGAAATAAAAAAATGTTTCTGAAAAAATAAGTTTTTTCTGAGTCAATTTAGTTTGTTTCTTTGTTTTATTAATTTTTGTATTTATTTCATAATGGTTTTTTATTTTGTGACACTTTTATTTTGTAAAGCTATTTTATTTCAGGGACTTTTATTTTGTAACTCCATTTCCCCCCCCACAACTCCTTTTACATTTTTTTTTTTTTTTTTTTTAACTCCAAAGGTAACACTTATGAATTGATTTGCGGATGGATCCTGGAGCGAACACAGACAACTGAGGAAACTGGAGGTAAGTGAAAACAAATGATTTACTAATACTGTAGGTGCTGGTGCTGTGGACCTTGGAGGCCCTAGCGTCCCGGACAGAACCGTACGCCACCTCACTGCAGGGAGGAGAAGAGAGTGAGCACAGGCAGGGGAACACTGAATGAGCTGGTGATGAAACGGAAAAGGTCTTACTGTGAGTTGAGGATGGGGTGTTGGAGCTGGCGACCGACAGGGAGACAGGCAGTGGTGCTGGTGATGGAGGTGTGGACCTTGGGAGGCCCTAGCGTCCCGGACGGAACCTCATGCGAGTTGAATGAGGAGGGGGTGTTGGAGCCAGCGACCGGCGGGGAGACAGACAGGCAGGTAGATCAGAGGATGATGATAGGAGGGCAGCCAGGGAGACCAGGAGGAGCAGAGACGAGGGTGGAGTGACCGGCTGGAGATCCAGGTGTAATGGCAGCAGACCGGAGAGGGGCAGGAGGACGGGAACCAGGACGAAGCGCTGGAGGGAGGAGCAAACAGGATTACACTAATGACACTGGGGAGAATTATGTTAAAAGGCCATAGTTACCACAGGGGTTGTGGACACAATGAACTGGCGTTCATTTTCTGGACGGCTGGTGGTTTTATGCTGTGGAGTAGATTGCTTGAGTGGCTGCAGCTGGAGGTGATTAGTGGAGCCAAGGGTGATGAGGGAGGAGATCCTGCTGATAGGGAGGAGGAGGCGTGCCCGCTGGAGCTCAGGATATGACACTTATAAGATAAACAAAAAAGGGGAGAAAATAAAACACATACATAAAAGAAAAATTTTAAACACATGTAGGCTACATGTAAAGATTTAGGCAGTTATCATTATTTTCTGCCAGAGGGTTATAATCTTGATTTTGAAATAAAATTTATACCTTACATACATATATATACCCACACATATACATACATATATACATACACACACACACACTTACATACAAATACAATTACACCTTCAAAGGAAGATATATTGACAGAGTGAATAAATAAACTAAATGATGTTCAGTGTCAAGAAAGAGGGGAAAATTTAATAAATTTGCTCTATGGAATGAGCAAGAAGATGGAATGTATGCGGCATCATTTTGTAATAATTGAAATATTATAGTGATGTAAAAACGGAAAACATATTTCCTCAAAGGACGGCATGTCATCCCCATGTTGAGCTGTAATTTTAGCTAATGATATATGTTCAATAAGCAAGTTTGTCCATTGATTAATGCTAATTGAGGTTTTGGTTTTCCAGTTCAATAAAATGGTTTTCTTGGCAATAGTTAGAGAGGTCAATAAGCTGGTTTTATCTGATATTGGTATTAATGTAGTGTCTCCTAGTAAGCAAAGTGTTGGTGATAATGGAATTTTGCAGCTCAGGATATGTGAAAGTGCTTGTGTAATACTCGCCCAGAATGTGTTGACTGGTGGGCAGGTCCATATTGCGTGGAGATAATTCTCAATAACGCCTGTGTTGCATTGTGTGCAAAACTCTGTCAGTAAATCCCATTTTGTGTTTCTTTGACCGAGTAATGTATATTCTATGTAGGACTTTGTATTGTATTAGTTGAAGGTTTGTATTACTTGTCATTATAAATGTATTATTGCATATTTTTGCCCAGAACTCGTCATTATGGGTACTGATTACTGGAATATCATTATCCCATCTAGATTTAGGTATGTGTATTTGATTGTCTAGGTGGATCAATGTTTTGTATAATTTTGAGACAATTTTTTTATAACTCTTAAATAATAATCCATCCATCCATTTTCTGTAGCCGCTTATTCCTCCACAGAGGGTCGCGGGGCAGCTGGTGCCTATCTCCAGCAGTCAAGGGGCGAGAGGCGGGGGACACCCTGGACAGGTCGCCAGTCCATCGCAGGGCCACACAGAGACGAACGAGACAAACAACCACACACCCACTCACACCTAAGGACAATTTACCAGCCCAATCAGCCTGACAGTCATGTCTTTGGACTGTGGGAGGAAACCGGAGTACCCGGAGGAAACCCACGCACGCATGGGGAGAACATGCAAACTCCACGCAGAGAGGCCGCAGAGCCGGGATGCGAACCCACGACCTCCTTGCTGCGAGGCAACAGTGCTAACCAACTGCGCCACCATGCAGCCCAGTTAGAACCATGTGAACTGAATTAAAGTGGCTCTCTGGAGCATTTTTCTCTGTATCAAAGTGTTCTAAATGTTTTAAATGATATTTCAGGTCTAAACTATGATCTATGGGTTGAGTTCCACAACATCTGTCATTCTGATGAAGACCCTCCTTCCTCCTAGAGCCCCCTTTCCATTATTTCTTGCCGCCGACATTTTTCAGCCAATGAAATTCAAATTTCTGCATTCTCTCAACATGCACGCGCATCAACCAAACCTGTACCAGTAGGGGGCGCTGTCGTACAGGACGCTCTGTGTGTTTCTCTGTTTGCCGTCTCGTTCACTGAGGACTCACAGCTCATTTCTACTAAAAACCTACCCATTCCCCAGCTAAAGATGGATTTATTTTTATTTTTAAACCTTTCACCTCACAGAATGGCTAGGCTTGACAGGATTATGCATTTATTTTGGTCAGAAAGTTCATCCAGGGCCGAGTCAAGTTCAGCTTCAGAGTCCAGCAGCAGCTCTCTGCTAACAGAGCTAATATCAGAAGCAGCAGGGACAGAGAGGGCTCATCAGACCCTCGTAGTATTGTTGGAATAAGATTGTGAACTGTGAGTGATTAAACCCTACACATTGAGCTGTACAGTTTATGCCCGCAACGTATATGCGCCGTGTGCACGCGGGCACACGCGACCGGACGCGCGTGTCGAGATGTTTTGAGGAGGAGCCTTTGGACGCTAGATTCAAAAACTGCTCTCTTGATGAAATCCTCCAGATTGCTGCTTTAATCTCTGTGACGACATCATCTAAATCTCCCAGCAAGCAAACTGGAGGGGAAGCTGGAATATTACATTTCAGACACTTTGACAGGTCTTCACATATCCGGGACCAAAATCTCTGCACAGGTGGACAAAACCAAAGTGCATGAATATAGGTGTCAGGGGTGTTGTCTGTGCAGCTTGTGCAAATTTCAGATGGTGCATAACCCATCCTGAACATCCGTTGACCTGTATAGTGAACTCTATGTAGGATTTTATATTGGATTAATTGTAAACTGGGGTTTCTAGTCATTCTAAAAGATTTTAAACATGTCTGAGACCAGAAGTTTTGGTCGTAACTGACTGACAGGTCTGCCTCCCACTTAGCTGTAGGAAGAGATATTGAGTCATCTACTTTAGTCAGTAACCTATATATTTTAGATAGTAACTTCGGAGACTTAAGATTAAGGAAATCTAATACACTTGATGGTGTTTGTAGCTCTGTTCTAATAAGCTTAAATTTATGTTTTATTATAGATTTAATTTGCTGATATTCTAAAAATCTATTCCTGTCAACCCCATATTNAGGTTGTGGTAAATGTGAGACTTGGTTGTTCCTGGGATTTCCAATTCAAAAGCGGACTTTAAATTGTTGACATCATCATTATTATTATCATCATCATTAGAAAATTATTTTATGTTTCATGTTTGTTCATGTTCTTAAAGTTTGGTTTTTAGCTAAGTGTTTGAGTTGAAGTCAAGTAGTTTCTCATGAGCTTGCTACGCTATTTGTTCACAACATCACACATTTTGGTGTGTTTCGATGATATAGGTGTTTCGGTTGAAAACCAAAAATGTACTTTTGGATAATTTTCGGTGGCCAAATCTTTGATGCATCCCTACTTCTATCTGTACAATTCTAAAATCCATCCATCCATTTTCTGTAGCCGCTTATTCCTCCACAGAGGGTCGCGGGGCAGCTGGTGCCTATCTCCAGCAGTCAAGGGGCGAGAGGCGGGGGACACCCTGGACAGGTCGCCAGTCCATCGCAGGGCCACACAGAGACGAACGAGACAAACAACCACACACCCACTCACACCTAAGGACAATTTACCAGCCCAATCAGCCTGACAGTCATGTCTTTGGACTGTGGGAGGAAACCGGAGTACCCGGAGGAAACCCACGCACGCATGGGGAGAACATGCAAACTCCACGCAGAGAGGCCGCAGAGCCGGGATGCGAACCCACGACCTCCTTGCTGCGAGGCAACAGTGCTAACCAACTGCGCCACCATGCAGCCTTAAATAATAATATTTCATTTATTATTTTAGGGGGTTCTAGTGTATTATTTGTGATATTAATCTTATTTCTGATGATAGATTTAATTTGTATATATTGGAAGTGTTGTTTGTTATCAATTCGATATTTCTTACACAGATCTTTAAAATCAATGAAATGATTATTGTGAAAAAGATGATGAAGATGTGTAATCTCATTGTTTTCCCATATGCTATAATGAACTGGTGTCTTATTAATAAGGAAGTCAGGATTATTCCAAATTGGGGTAAATTTACAGGGTATGCAAGGAGATTTGTCAATTCCCAGGATTTTCCACCAGGCTGCCAAAGTTGTGGAGATGGTAGTATTTTGGAAACAGGAATGCTTCTTGATTGACGGGCCTAAAAAGGGTAAATCAGGCAATGAGAGTTTTTTTATGCAATCTTTTTCCAGTTCTATCCACGGGTTACTATTATTTTCATGAATCCATTTTAACAAGTATTGCAATTGATTTGCTAAAAAATAATAACGAAAGTTTGGTGCTTCTAGTCCTCCTTGGGTTTTATTTTTTTGTAATGTTAAATGTTTGATTTTTGCTTTTTTATTTTGCCAATAGAAGTGGGAAACTGCTGAATCCAGTGATTGAAACCATTGTTCTGTGGGTATGACAGGAAGCATTGAAAACAGGTATAGAATCTGTGGTTGGATTTTCAATTTTACAGTTGCTATTCGACCAATAAGTGTAAGTGGGAGATTCATCTAGCGTTTAAGGTCAGATTGAACTGAGTTCAAAAGTGGGGTGTAATTGAGAGAAAAAAGCTCAGACATTTTGGCAGAAATATTAATGCCCAGATACCGAAGATTTCCCACATCAATTGCTGGGAATGCTTCCTGAGCTGCAGAATCCCATGAATTGACAGCTAGTGGGAGTACAGTAGATTTATTCCAGTTGTTGGTGTAGTTTGATAAATCAGAAAATTAGCTCATAACTCTGAGTGTTTCTTTAAATGGGTGGTTTTATCAGAATGCATTTTTTTCAGGTTTTAGTTTCTAATAGGTCCCCCTGAGCCTGTCATGTAGGCCAAACATGAAAACTCTCTGTTCCCTGGTTATTAAGAAAAAACAGAATCTCTGATTAAAGAATCTTAAAAATGCGGGAGAGCATTTCTGCAATTTTTGACGTCACAAGACTCACAACGTGTATTCGCTGAGATGGTAACGCCTTTCGGTCCGCCCAGCTGCTAGCTTTTGTTTTTGTTGAAAATTCAACATGGCGGAACGCAGACAGTGTTCCCAACTCGGGGATATACTGTACCTGGCCGGCTGCCTGCCGCAGGTTACTCTCTCTCAGTTTTTTTTCCTCCCTCTGTGTGTGTGTGTGTGTGTGTGTGTGTGTGTGTGTGTGTGTGTGTGTGTGTGTGTGTGTGTGTGTGTGTGTGTGTGTGTGTGTGTGTTTAAGCCGCGGTCGGTCAGCAGAGCGCTGCGTTGTTGGTCTAGAACCGCCACTGCTGCTGAGAGGTCAAATTAAAAGTCCTGTTAATGTTTACCGGTGAGTAACCGGGCCATTGAAAGCACTGGTTTCTGTTTGTTTATGCTGAAAGTCCAGGAGTCAGACGCAGCTCTCTGCAACCAGAAGGAGGAGGGAGGAGGCTGCCTGTAGCCAGACCCATCCGTCTCACAGAGAAAACTCCGCCCCCTCAGTCAAAATTGTTTTACAAAATGTAAAAGCAGCAAGAAATGTAAAAGGACTCACGACAAAGATGTATGAAGGTATTATTGTTGCAAAAGTATTTGTGTCTTGTAATTTAATTTGTGTACTTGTAAAAAAGGATTTGTGTCTTGTAACTTAAGTTTTGTACTTGTAAATTTAAGTTGTGTACTTGTAAATTTAAGTTGTGTACTTGTAATTTTTTTTCAGTCTTTCACAAATACAAAACATCAGTTACAACTCTTCAAATTCTTAAGTACAAGTACACAAATTGTATTCTTTGAGTCACACATGAAAAAAATCTTACAGTTACAGATTTGCTACAATTGGTCTGAAACAAATGTAGCAAAACTCATTTGTATACCTGTGTATGAAAAAAATTACTTGTGTCTATTTATTTGTCACTCACAGACACAAAACTACTGTTACGCATTTGCAAATCCTACTGTGCAAGTACACAAATTACGTTCTACAGGTCACAAATGTAAAATTTCTTCTCAGATATTTTTGCTACATTTTTTCCAGAACATTAGTAGCAAAACTAAGTCACACACCTGTATAAACACCTTCACACAAACACATTAGTTTTTCCTATTTTTTTCCCTAACACAGACACAAGTCAGTGAATGCAACAGCACAAATCAGCTGATACAAGTCACGAATGCTGTTTTACAAGCCACGCCTTTTGCAACAATTGTACCGCAGGCAAAACGATTTGTAACTTGTGGGTAATTCCTATGCCATACAGCAGGGGGAGCACTTGGACTCAGTAGTGTTAAAAAAAACCGGAAATACAGCCCGGCCGAGCTCTGAGGGGCCTGAGAAGGTTGGGAACCCTCAGAGTGTTGTTTTCAGTCTGCGACCGAACCTTGGTTATTCAGCGCATATTATATCACCTAAACGTTACACGAACTCACTAAGATAAATAAAATAAATCCATCTGTTATAAATATATTTATTTAGATCCACAAGCAAAATTATATTTAGTAACTATGAGAAGCTCATTCAGAAGGTAAAGAAAATCACTGAATAGACGGAACATGGGACCACAGTAACAGTCAATTTAATGAGGAGGAAAGTATTAGTAAACCATGCTAACTAAAGTCTGTGTTTCAGGGTTTACACATTGCTGTCATGGACTGGGAGAGTAGCACTCCTTAACCCTGTGATCTCCACTGCAGTGTCCATGTCTGGGATGACTTGACAATGATTCCACTTCAACCATCATCTGAGAAATACAGCTCTGGAATATTTGTGCAGTTTGCCCTACTTCACTTATATTTTCTACTTTACCAGGGAAACTAATTGTCCAAACAGGGAGGTTTTGTAGAAAGTTAATGTATTAACTTCTGATACCTATGAGGGTTTTGACCATAACCTAAACATTTAGTCACTTGAAAATCTATCATCACCATCAAAAAAAAAAAAAAGAAAATCTATCATCACTTCTGGCTGATAAACATGAGTATGATTACTTTGAACAAGAAGGCCTCATTCATGCATTAAAAATACATGTTTATGTACCATTAAATGAAAAGGCAGCAAACAAAGGGGATAAACATTATCAATGTTAACTAGCAAAAGATAAACTCTCTACCCTACACTCCTCAGCCTCCACTCCACCCACCTGCTCTGTCACTCCAGCTGACTAAACCGGTTCGTGACAAATTTTTTTTCAATTTTTACTATTAAAGACATTTTATAACATGGCTGTGTGCACAGGTGTCATCCTATTACAGTCTCAATAGATTTCTCAGAATTCCCATGTTGGATAAATCTTTGCCAATCTGTTTGGCAGATGTGCTTGATTTTATAGAACTCTGGATATGCAAACGGTCTGAAACCTCTGTAATTTTTAAGGATGATCAAATACTTAATAAATACAAATCACACACACCTTATGTATTGTCTCAGGAAACATGTTTTAGTTCTGATACTTTACATTTCCACACAATGAGGTCTGACCCACATTATCAGCATCTTGAATTCACCTCTTTCTGGTCAGACAACAGAGTTAAAGACAGAATGAAGTAACAGTTTATTATTGGTTTGCTTTATAAAATAACACTCAAAGAGACACCAGACAGGCTTCTGCTTGTTGATTTAAAGACAACAATGTAAAGACTATGATACACACAAACTGAGTAGAAACATACATTAGGTTTGCACACAGACATCAAAATGTAGCTTTTTCACTTGTGTGGCATTTAATGGGTGAAGAGAAACTACTTATCTTTTTAATAGCATATTAATGTAAAATAAGCAGATGTATACTGCAGGGGATTAATTTGGACATGACTGGTAAAAATAAAAAATCCAAGTAAATAGTCAGCACTTCTATTATTTCATGTGCACTGATCAAAGTACATGGCTGATGTTCTTTATGACATAACCTCAGCATTATTATGTCAGTTAATGTCAAGCAACACAAATGATTAGGGTAAAAGAAAGAAAAGAAGAGTTATTGGTTGAAATGCAGTTCAGTAAATGACTCCGGAACTCTGTGGTTATAGAAGCTTCCTGCTCAATGCGGGGTACAGAGGGATGTAGGCGATGTTGGAACATCTGCTGAGACGACCTCCACCTTCATTTCTGCCACTGGAAGCTCCCATCCAACCCAGAACATTACAAGTTCTTTAAAGATGCTCCTGGAACACAGAAATCAAGAAGATCAAATAATTTAAAATGACAAATGGTTTGACCCTTTGCATATTTTCACTGATACATCCCTCTTATTGCCATTGTATGCAGATGGGACTTTGCATGTTTATTTTGTCTTGTGATCATTAATTTCACTGTGAAAACACCTCCCAATACAAACTCACTGCTAAATAATAAATGTGGAAATCACATTAGAGAATGTAGCAGGAGCATTTACTAATAAAGTTTAGACATTTCCACAGCTGTTAACATAAATAAAACCAGATGGGCTTTACAGAACTATGTTCAAAGATATTTCAGACATACTAAATGCTTCAGTTGTTACATTCAGTCATAGAACTGAACTACATCTGAAAAAAAAAAGTGATTTCTAATCTAAATGTTGGCTCATCTCTGGATTGAAGCAACCGTTTACTGCACTGATCAGCCGCCATGTCGAGACCAGCCTTGGATTTCCATGCTGAAAGCAAAAGCAAAGCATGACACACACACACACACACACACGCACGCACACGCACGCACGCACGCACACACACAAAGATGCTTTGGGGGTACATGCATTGTTGCATGCTGTTTATGATGTTTTATGTTTGATCATATTCTTATCGTGTTTTTATTTTTTTGGTTTTATCATGTTCTTATCAAGTTTTTATCCTTTGTGTTTTTCTCATTGAAGCACTTTGTGGTTTTTGACCTGAGGAAGGTGCTATACAAATACAGTTATTATCTTTATTATAACATGCTTTGGGTTGATTATGTGCATCTCTACTATCTTGAGAACTGACACATAATTTTCATTTAGAAATCCAACCCTCTTCTCTGCCTAATACCCATTTGTGGTCAGCTACTGATTAGTTTCCTTTTGGTGATGTGAAGCAGTGACAAAATCTTAAATAATTCAGTAAAAAGCTCTGAAAATAATACAAAACCCCAGAAAGAACGTATGAATGGATATTTTCAAGATGTGATTGTCACATTTAAAGATGTTAGATAACAGGTTTATTTCTATCTTCATTTTTTTTTTTAAATGATGCAGACCTGAATGTGGTTTACTTACAACTAGCCCCAAGCATACATTACACACACAGAAACTATGTCTTGGAAAATATTTGGAATTTAAACAAAAGGTAACATAATGGCTGTCCAGTGACAGAGCAGGTAATGTCTTAATGTTTATCCAGTGTTGATCATGATAATTGTATAGAAGAATCAAGATTAACTCTGAAGACCTGTTTACTCAGATTCAGGGCTGTGAATAAGTCTAACATTTGGGATTATTTAAAAAATATTTTCACTAACAATTCAGATAATACAACAAATATTCAACTTAGACAAAGATAACCTTAGTTGATACACAATTTACTTTGAGAAAAATCTCACCAAACCAACCTGGTCCTGTGAAATAAAGAGATCATGAACCTAAAACCGGGTTCTTCCAGCCTTGGAGGAAGACTTATGAAGGGGCTGACTGTAAGCTCAAGAAAGAGCAGCAGAATCAGATTTATGTGCACACTTTGGCTAGGTCACCAAGCCATTTGAATGTTGCTTGGGATGCTGCACAGACGAGTTTAAGATCTGAAAAAGATGACCCAACATTTTCTGCTTCTGAGCAGATGCCATGGTTACATCAATAATGAAAGGTCTATCAAGTAAAATGTAAGGCCTTTGTGTTTTTCAACAAACTGATCTAAACTCTGAGAAGCCAGGCCTGTGGTCATTTGCATTTTATTAGGAGTTCTTCCAAACTCTTGGATGAGTAGTTGTGTTCTGAAGAGTAATTCTGAGAGGCCAGTCTCTCCTGGTAAGGAGCATCATCACTGTTATATGTTTTTCCATATGTGGATAATCTTTATCTATCACTGTTTATAATATAGGAGTCACGAAGCCTTAGAAACTGCTTGATGACCATTTCAGACATAGAATTAAATGAATGACAAATTAAATGTCAGGGCATGATCATTTGCTTTTGGTCCATTTAATGTGGTCGTAGATTGTTGTTTAAAAGGTATTTTCTACACAACAGGTCAAAGTAATAAGGCAGTGATGGGGCTAGTCGCTAGAGTGTCCAATCCTGGTCTTTGAGGGCCAGTATCCAGCATGCTTTAGTGTTTTCCTTGCTCCACACTTGATTCAATGGTTGAATCACCTGTTCTGCTGTCATCAAGATCTGCAGAGGGTCTGTAATCACATACTGACTGAAATCAGGTGTGTTGAAGCAGAGAAGCCTCTAAAACATGCTGGATACCGGTCCTCCAGGACCAGGATTGGACACCCCATCACAGTAAAATAATAATAATACATCAGTTTTATATAGCGCTTTTTAGGTCACTCAAAGATGCTTTACAGAGTTGCATCATTCATTCACACAGTCATTCTCACCGGTGGTGGTAAACTACGACAGACGTCTGTAGCCACAGCTGCCCTGGGGCAGACTGACAGAAGGGAGGCTGCCATTCTGCGCCATCGGCCCTTCTGACCACCACCAACATTCACACACAGTCACACTCACATTCACACAGGCAAGTTGGGTGAAGTGTCTTGCCCAAGGACACAACGACGATCTAACCCAGCCGGAGCTGGGGATTGAGCCGGCGACCCTCCGGTTACTAGACCAGCCACTCTCCCAACTGAGCTAATGCTGCCCCAATCATATAGTATTTAGAACAGGCAAAGTTTCTTAAAATTGGAAAACTGATTTCTGTTCTTAACTCAGGTTATCTGTTCATTATTTAAACGTCTTGGATGAGTTGTAAAATTTAACTGGGTGAATTTTAAAAAAGGACAAAGATGTACTGTGGAAATACTTGCTCTCTGCATTTGATCTAAAACTGCTTTAAGTTCTAGGAAGTAGTCCAACACTTGTAAACAAGAAGTTCATTTACAATTGTTATTGTAAGCTTTGATTTCCTAATACTCCTAATAGAAAAGTCTTTGTATTGTTAAATCTCATTTGATAACATGCTTCGTATTATAATAATAATAATAATAATGGATTGGATTTATATAGTGCTATTAGGATGACTGTTTGATTATTTGTTTGTTGCTGTTTTGTCTTTGTGACTTTTTTCTTATTATTTATGGGCCTACTGTAATATGACTGAATAGTATATTTTCAGTAAACTAATTTCTCTTTTGGTGTTATATTTAGTAAGTGTTACTATTCTGTGTTGATTTAAAATTCCCCCCAAATACCTTTCTCCACAGGAGCTTGGTAGGTTGGTCATAGTCTCAGGAGGAAAGTCCTGCCCACAGATTGGACATGGATCCTAAGATGCAAACAGTCATCTGAGTCAACATATTACAGCAATCTCAAAAACAGTGATGTCCTCCAACAATCTGAGAATGAAACATACTAGGACATATTTAACATCCATGATACTGGTTCATTGTAAAGAAGCAAATCAGAGCAGCTTACCAGAGACATCATCATCATCCTCTTCTACTGTTTGGCACATCTGGTCTTTCTACAAAAGGAGTAAAAAACACGTGTGACCAGACACAAATAAATATGACCGGTGATAAGACAACAGTCCAGTTCTTATTTGACCAAAACCTTCACACAAGTAAGGTTAAAGAAAAACAGGCATGGCTTGTAAGTTAAAATGGTAATTTATTTGGTTCACAATAACAACAATTTACCACTGACTCAATGGGCATGAGGAAAAATGTACATTTAAAGATTTATTTTAAAAATTGGAGCTAAAAACTCATTGGCCGTGGGAAATTATTAGCTGGTGACTGTTAAAACTACTCAGAAATGAGTAAAACTACTTAAAATAAACACCCAAGTGCTCCCCAGCACTGCTAAATGGGACTAAGACCCCCCCACCAATACAAAAAACACTAACAAAGTTCACTGAAAACATAAAGCCCAGTAATAACTAACAGAAGTAGCAGCAGGCTAATATCTGCACCAAAATAAAAATATGGATAGCGTTAGCCCAGCATTTTAATCCACAAATAAAAATAATGTAATAAAAAAGGGTAAAGACAACTTTACCTGCCGTACCGGCTACCGGGTCAATGTGTTCTTGACTGCGTCCAGATCCCCTGCTCCTGCTGGGGGATCAATGATGCTGGTCTGTTCCTCTCTCCACGTTCGATGCTGCATGGTGGGGCTAGCTGTTAGCATGTTGACTCACTGCAAGAAGGTCACAGATTTCCTCCAGTTTCCGGTTTCCACCACAGACCAAAACATGCCGAATAGGTTAATTAATGTCAGTCGCTATGGATAAACGCGTCTGCAAAGTAAATAAACACAAAGGTTTTACTGCTAAACTTATGAGCTAATCAGCTCCCTCCTCAATAATGAGCTACCTGTTGGTCTGTCCGATTCCGGTGCATGATGACGTGCTCCAGGTACACGGAAGACATGTCCCGTTAGCAAAAATAAGCCTTTTGCTTGTGGATCTAAATAAATATATTTATAACAGAAGGAGTTAATTTATTCAGGAACGTTTAGGTGATATAATATGCGCTGAATGACCGAGGTTCAGTCGCAGCCTGCAAACAACACTCTGAGGCCTCCCAACGACCCTCTGAGGCCCCTCAGTTGTTTGTTAACACTGAGTCCAAGTGCTCCCCCTGCTGTATGGCATAGGAATTACCCACAAGTTACAAATCGTTTTGCCTGCGGTACAATTGTTGCAAAAGGCGTGGCTTGTAAAACAGCATTCGTGACTTGTATCAGCTGATTTGTGCTGTTGCATTCACTGACTTGTGTCTGTGTTAGGGAAAAAAATAGGAAAAACTAATGTGTTTGTGTGAAGGTGTTTATACAGGTGTGTGACTTAGTTTTGCTACTAATGTTCTGGAAAAAATGTAGCAAAAATATCTGAGAAGAAATTTTACATTTGTGACCTGTAGAACGTAATTTGTGTACTTGCACAGTAGGATTTGCAAATGCGTAACAGTAGTTTTGTGTCTGTGAGTGACAAATAAATAGACACAAGTAATTTTTTTCATACACAGGTATACAAATGAGTTTTGCTACATTTGTTTCAGACCAATTGTATCAAATCTGTAACTAAGATTTTTTTCATCTGTGACTCAAAGAATACAATTTGTGTACTTGTACTTAAGAATTTGAAGAGTTGTAACTGATGTTTTGTATTTGTGAAAGACTGAAAAAAATTACAAGTACACAACTTAAATTTACAAGTACACAACTTAAATTTACAAGACACAAATCCTTTTTTACAAGTACACAAATTAAATTACGAGACACAAATACTTTTGCAACAATAATACCTTCATAGAAAAACACCAGTCTTTGAAACGCTATGCTAATGTTCACCCTGGTTTTTCCTCTTTCTACGTCCAAATGTTTTTATTTCTGCTAGCTGAAAAGGTATTTTTCTTTTGGGGACTCGTATTTTTTTCCTAAAATTGAAGCGCTGACAGCCGTCTGTTTCTGTCCTTCTCTCACTTCCGGGATGTTCTGCTTTAAAATGCTCCAGCACGCATTAATGGAGAATTTAAGCAGTACAGAAGTGAGGCTCTTTGATTGTCCAATAGTTGCTTTTGATTAAAAACTGATTGGCTGAGGCTTTTAGACAAATGCGAGAGAGCCTAAAGGTACATGGTTTTAAAGAGCTGGCCTCATATATAAAACTTTGTGTAGAATCCTTACTAAAAGTCTATTTAAGCTCAGGAAAAACATTATACTTATGTAAAGTCATTTTCAGACCTGTAAAACTCTGCGTACACACAGATCCACACAATTCTGCTTTATAAATCACTCTCAGACGTAGAACTGTGCTCAGCGGTTTTCAGATCATAACCCTCCTCCCACACACCCACATTCGGCCATATATGGTCAATGCTATACCTCATGACTTATTTATGTAAACAGAAGCTGGTCAATTTCAGGCATTTCACAGTAAATCATGACAACAGAGAAGTTTAGAAAACATAATTCCACAGAGACTGAAATGGAGGTTGTTGTGGAGGAAGCACATGTTTTATTAGTGATCACATGTTGACTCATCACTAATCCACTGAAGATCTCAGAGTGTCAGAGAGTGTCTGTAGGTGAACACTGTCAGTGTGACAGAGATGGAGCTCAGTGAGGACTGAGATAGTCCAGATCTAAGGGGAACATTTCATTGAATCAGGAAATGTCCTGTTGTTCATCCTATCAAACTAATATCAGCCCACCTGAACCAGATGATTAAAGAAACCTGAGAGGTGGTTCTGGTGGGTCGGTTGATCTCACACCAGGTCCAGTTCAGCTCATAGATCCATAGCATCCTGTAGAGAATCTAAATCAGCTGATCAGCCAGTCCTCATCATGGACCTGGAAGTCTACGTGGTCTCTAANATTTTATTCATCAGGTTTGGAAAAATGTCAGAACAAAAAAAAAAAAAACTGATTTTTTTCATATTATTCAGGAACAATGATTGCATATAAAGTATGGAAATAATAATAGAAAAACAATAACATTAATATTTGGGTAATGACTTTTAGGCAGATAAGGACAATCAGCTTTATGAATACAGTAAAATTTTTATATTTTATATACGTTTTAATAGCTTACAGCTTGAGTGATCAAATATTTGAACAGATCAGATGGGGACATGAGGTAGTTCGAGAACGACAACATGGAGGCAGTAGAGGGGAGGGATTGTCTTCTCGATCAACGGGATGACAGCAGCTGATTGGTGGATCAGAGGACAAGGGCGGGCCAAAAGACTGTACTCTCAGTCTGAGCGCCTTCAATGGGAGGCTCAGAGTCTAAACAATGACCACCTCACCCAATAGTCCAATCATGTTGCAGGAAGATTGTGTACGTTTCCACACATTCATAAAACCAATTGTGACCTACAGAAAATAGATGGCTTCCTGGAGCTTGAGTGTTTTTGGTTGGCTGGCTGAGAAACAAAGGGAAACCATCTCTCTCCTGGGAGGAGTAACTCATTAGACACAATAAATCCACTCTCCTGAGGGAAGTGCTGAGATCGTATCTGGCTGGATTATTTCTCATTGGTCACTGGGATTTTGAGACCCAACAAAACCTCTGCTACCGCGTCTGAAACTGTTTAGTTTCTGGTGTTTATGCCACTGCAGCAGCACGTACAGTAGCGTAATAATTTGGCATCTCATGCAAAATTGTAGAGATTAATAACGCATCAGTATGAATTTTTTGAGCAAAAGTTGTTTTAAAGAAGATCAGGTGCTAATTTGCCATGGATCTGCAGCAGTGTCTCTCCTGATCTGACCAACCATGAGTATTGCTTCAGTCAGAGGGCTACTTTTTAAGTGAGTGTGTCCTTAATGTAGATAAATAACTAAAAGAACTCCACTTCAGAATGACCTCTTAAATGAGCGATAGAGCTAAAATGTTCTCCATAAATGGAAACAACACTGATAGAAAATAACATTCAAAGTTTCCAAGTTAAAACTTCCCTGGTAGACGGACTTGTAGTCAGTGGGGGTGTTCGTCATTTACAGATCTAAGTAGTTTATTTTTTGTTGTGGAAATGCCAAAGGTGTATTTGATCACCACACTGAGAACACTTTGATGTGCGAAGCAGCAGGTGGTTGATGACAGACTCACCTGTTCTGCAGACCTTTAAAAATGTTCTCTAATGACAAAAAGGAATTCATCTGTTTATCCACAGAAACATCTTGCTCTATGAATGTCATTTAAAGGAACAAAACGGACAAAACAGGAAGTAGTTCTCAATAATCTTCTAGAAATGTCTCCCTGAACCAATTTTGCTATTCTTTTCTTTGCACAAGTTGATAAAATAAAATATCTGGACATAAAGTGATGCAATGGCTGCTGATATAAATACATTTAATTGACTTGAATTTCATTGATATGAAGACTTCACCTGAGGGCTGTAATACAAACCCAGATTCACTGCTTAGTCAACAGTTATTTCTGCAGCATTTAATGAATCAATGTTATATTACCAAACAATCTCCCTACAACATGTGTGTAGTGTTGATATGTAGTGTATATCTTGGGTAAACATTTCTTAAAACCATCTGAATACATAAGTATCATTATTATAATGGTTTAAAGTACTAACCTGTGCCAGGTGGTCCATATAAGATGACCCCCTTTGGAGGCTTAATACCCATCTCCTCATAATATTCTGGGTGTGTGAGGGGCAGCTCCACTGACTCCTGTTAATAACACAAAACTACACAATCAGCCTCAATGGAACAGATATCAGACCAAGAACAGCAAACAACGCAAACTTCAAAACCACAAACACAATAAAAAGCTAGTTTGATTTACTTTTAGGGACAGAACCGTGTGACACACTGCACCTTAATTTCCTGGATCTGGTTGTCCAGTCCTCCAATGTCAGCGTAGGTTTCTTGTGGGGCTTTTTCCACTTTCATTACTGTCACTAAGGGATCAGTGTCGTCCATCAGGACCCCGATCACTGCATGAACCTACAAGGAAACGCAAATACAAAACATGACTTAAACATCTTTACATCAGTCTAGGGATGCACTGACACCAGCATTGGGTATTGGTCAGATACTATGGTCATGTACTCTGATAGTATTTAATGTAACATGACGCCCAGCTTTCAATTGAGCTGCAGCGAGAGGCAACAGCAGCTAACACTGGAGATGACCAAGTCAAAGTAGCTGTGTTTTAGTAGCAGTAGTTGCTATGTGGCAGTACGTATACAAACACTGTTCAAATCCTCACAGCATCAACAGCTTATCTCAAAGAAATAACAGAATACTTTTAAAAAATCTGACCAAATAGAAAATTATTAACCTGGAAGTAAAAAGTGAAAACGTTCCCACCTCTTTGCATGAATGAGCTCTTAGCAGTGAGGTCATGGACAAAAACTGGATTTTTGAGTTTCAGACCAGCCAATCATTGATGGATGCTGAATGTTGACCATTTAAGATTCACAAGATGATCTTTTAATTAGGGGTGCACCGATCGATCGGCCTCGATCACGTTAATTTGAGGGGATCGTAAATCGACCATATTCCCATGCGATCCTCGATCTTGGTTATAGGCTTTTAAATCAGCTTTTTTCTCCTGTTCCCGGGAGCTGCAGACTGCCTCCCTCCCTTCCGCACGCTACATCACGTCCGTGCTACACTCAGGGTTTCCCCCAGCGCTTTATAAGGCTGGCAGCCCGCCAGACTTTCATCGGACCCCCACCAGGCTAAACATCAGAGAAGTTGTACCCAAGATGAAAGCTAACAGCTGCTAGCGCGGCTGCTAACGCTTTAAACTACAACAAAGTGAGCTGACGCAGCTCTGCACTCGTCTCTTTCTCTATAGTTGCAGTCCGTATGACAGAAAAAGCAAAAACGGAGCTCACTGATCTGAGAGCGGACAGCGTCGCCGGTGGCGGTAGCTTCAGCGTGCATCGGACACAACTTGAGGCTAAATGCAGAACGTATCTTTCCAGCGTGTCTCTCATTAGAGGGGCGCGGGGGAGAACTGTCCCATGGCCGTGATCAAATAGCAATGACTCCACGTTTAATCGGTAGATTATCCCATAGTTTATCTGGTATGTCCTCGTTTTTACGAGGCGCATTAAATGCACCATAAGTAAAATCTACGGGAGCCGAGTAGTCAAGTGGCACGCAGCCGCAATTAGAAAACCTGGTAAGGTGAAGAGATGAGCAGCAGAATCTGGATGATTTCTGCTGTTAGTCAGTATAGAGGCACTATGTTGAAGTTATTTACACAATGCACAGAGTTAATGCTGGAAATGTTTATTAGAGTAGGTTTAACAAGTGTTTTAGTAAAATTACAGGCAGAAAGTACTATTAATTAAAGGAGGACCTGAGAAAAGGGCTTTGTTAATGGTTCACATCTCTTGTTTTATTTTTAAGAGGCACCTTTTTTATTGGCTTTATTAATTAATTGTTTATATTTTATATTTAAATATATATATATATATATATATATATATATATATATATATATATATATATATATATATGAACTCTGAACTCTGCCAAGTTTTTCCGTGGATCCGCGACTCACTTTGCGGCGGGCCCTCCGAACCACAGACACACCTGACGATCACAGCACACTATGTTGAAAAAAAAAGAACTACAGTTTTCTCCTCTTCAAAACTCGCAGCATCACCTGTTTTTTACACCGTTTAGAGATGATCCGACGCGTGCACGCGCACACACACTGATCCACAGAGATGGACCTTATATGTCCTGTTTTATTTTGTTCATTGCTACATTTAGTGCTGATGTGTGTGACAGACGTGTTTATTGGACATTTATGGAACTACAGAACAAACTGTGTCTGGAACCAATGCAGGATGCGCAGCGTTTGACTCCAAATAAAGGATGATTCCGTATTTTACAGAATGGTTGGAAAGTCTAATCACACACACACACACACACACAAACACACACACACACAGAACTTTAAATGACAGTTTTTGTCAGTTGTGGGGGATTTTATCAGTCTCTCCGCAGCCTGATGGAGTTTTTATTAGTTAAAGTTTCAGCGACTCCTCTAAACTCCGTCAGGCTCCGCCGCTCCGGTCAGACTGATGCGAGAGCTACGCTGCAGCGATGCAGCAGCTCTGGAGACGAACTCTCCAAAATGCCTTATATTTTAAAACTAAACCATCTCCACCCTGCTAGACTCCTCTTCATCCATAAATCTGAATTCCAGGGCTTCTGTCAGCCAGCAGCACCGGTAAAACGTTTCATCTACCGCAGGGAACGGCAGCCATTATTCCTTTTAGCTCTGGAACAAGATCCAGCAGGAGAGCCAATAGGAATGCTCTGTGTTCAGCCTGACTCCTCCTCCTAATTTACATTAAATTCAACTAGTCAGCATGTGGACAGTGTTGAGGCGCACTAGTTGACATGTTGGCAATTAATACACACACTAGTTGTCTAGTAAGAGTAAAAGAGCGTCAACTAGTTAACTAGTGGACATTTTGGCTTTTACTAGTTAACATGTGTGGCAACACTAGTCAACTAGTGGTCAT
>SSNR01000525.1:7328-35714 GCA_006937965.1 Callopanchax toddi
AGAGTAACAAATTCCTGCACCTGGAAGCAAAGCTAACACAGCTAGCGGAGATATTAGACCTACACATTTTAGATTAATGTGGCTTTTTTTCATTAAATATAAAATAAAAGTATAAAGACAAATGAATCACAACTAATTTGTACAATATTTGATAGAAGTTTGCTGGAATTACTGCAACTAAGTACTGTAGTTTTGTGTGTTTGCCTCTGGATTGTATTGTTGAAGAGTTAGAGATAAGAGGAAATCAGCAACAAAGCATTTTATCAAGGGGTGTGTGTTTGTGTGTGTGGACAAACATGTCTGCAGCTCATCTTCCTGCAGCGTAGAAATATCTATTAATAAGTTTGTCTGATTCATCTATAAATACATTTCTTCTGTTATTTCTTGCGCTGACTCGTGGCGATGAGCTTTGAAATAAACGTTCGATTCTTTTAATCTGCATCTCGATCAGACCTGGTTCTCTTGGGTTTAGCAGCGAAGGCTGGGAAATGCATTGTTTTTGCACTTTTCCTTATAGAGCATCTCTTCGGCTCCTCAGTATCATCGCACGTACAGGAGCATCCATTTCTCTGTATGTCAGACAAACCGCTGCTGCTTCCAGAAAGGCCTCTCCTCCTGCCCCACAGGACCTTTCCTAGAACCACAGTGTAAATGGTTGCAACACCAAACGGAAGAGCGTTCAGTAACTGGAAACATTTTGGATCTCAGATCAGAAAACAAGCAGAATCACACTGAAAACGCAGTAATTTACACAGATTTTATTATAATAAAGATTAAACAAGGAAAAAACCTTCTTGCATTCAGTCAAGAATTCAACAATGTTAAATTAAACACTCTTTGAATGTGAAAGTAACTAAAACTGCAGTCGTGTACCAGCAGTTCACACAAATCGTGTACATACTGATTGTGTCAGGTTTGGTAGGACTCAGAGGCAGCAGGTAAACTAAAATGTTTTCTTAAAGGACAAAACCAGGTTCACGTCAGGAACATGAACACGGGTAGGGAGTAACAACATTAAGATCCGACGGGGAGTGAATGAACTGTGGAGATTATAGGTGATCAGGGAAACAAGGAGCAGCTGTGACTGGATGAGAAACACCTGTGGAGGAGTGGCAGGAGGAGGAAACGGGCCAAATGAACTAAATACTGGACACACCGGGACATGACAGACTGGTTTGTAATCCTGTTTAGTTTTATGTGCACTGCATTGTATTCTCCTTTAATTAAAAACAAAGAGTTCATTTAAAATGTTATGCTTGATGCTAAAAACATTTCTCTAATAACTGGATGAGTACTAATGCAAATTCTGCTCAATTCATACATCAGCTCTGTAATAATCTAAGCTCAGACTAAATTCTCCATGTTTGGACTTACAATCTAAATAAGACGTGTGAAGATGAACAAAACCAAAAGAAATGTTAAAGCTGATGTCAGTGGGCCTTTAAGGTCACCATGGTAACCACACACCTGTTTTCTCCCAGTAAACCTATTGAGGGTTTGACAGGAGTTCAGACTAAAATGTAAGCGTCAGACTAACAGCTGCTGTGTAAAAACCAGAAGCGGAATCGGATACATTCTGTAACTGATCAGCAGGAGGCTCTGATGGTCACACAATTTTTATGTGTCTACGCTGTGTCGTGTAGGAGATATGACAAGTTAAAAACACTTTTCACTTCCAGTTTTGGAAAACAATGTGCTTTGATATTGTGGGTCTATGTGAACTTTACAGTGCATTTGAACGAAAACTATAAGTCCTATAGAAATAAAAGACGCAGTCAGTGAAAGAACACACAAATCTCAAAGATTTAATGTATAATTTGTAAATGAAAAAAAAAACTTTGACTTAAACTGTTTAAATTCTTTGAGAACAGTGGAGTACCTGATGTCACAATAAGATATATCATTTCACTTTAAAGAGATACTCCACCAGTTAGTTATTTTTTGCCTATTGTCATATTCCTCAGAGTTAGATAAGTGGGCAAAAACAATTTGTAAACAGCCCAGCCGTTTTCCTGATCCGGCAGGCGGATATTTGCCTCCGGCGATACTCCTTTAGCATTAGCTTAGCGTAAAACACTGTAAGTGAATGGTACCTACTAGCATGCTATTAGGTACCATTCACTTACAGTGTTTTACGCTAAGCTAATGCGAATATCCGCCTGTCGGATCAGGAAAACGGCTGGGCTGGGCTGCTTGTTTTTCCATAAATGGTGGAGGGAGGTCTAACGGGCAACTAGGTCATTCCTGGTTAGAATATCATGCATAAGGCCAACTCAAGAAACATTCAGAACTAAAATGATGTGGGCGAATTTTAGAGACATAATGTGATATGCATGACAGAATATTAATATTTAATGTCAGTCTTCAATTGAGCATTTTTTGTGTAAAGTGTGAGACAATTTCATGTAATCTGACACTAAATGACCCTCACGGTCACCTTGTTCGAGACTGTTCGACCATCTAAAGTTTCTTTAGTGTTAATGTCAGGGTTCGTTGTTTGTTAGCCTGAAAGTAACTTCTTGATTACAATATCATTTGTAAGTCGCTTTGGATAAAAGTGTCTGCATAAACATAAATTAAAAATGAGACGAAATTAATGTTGATGCCAGTTTTTGACCATGCAAGCTCTAAAAGTCCCAACCCCAGAAAACTATTTTGCGTGTCTGGAACATAATTAGATTTTGAAAAAATATTTTTTTGTCTTTTTTTTTAAAGTAAAACAAAAAGTCACAAAAACGTATATTTAAGGAGTTAAATTTTCAAAACCAACATGATTTTTCTATATATGTTGAGGACTGAAGCAAATCTTAATATCCAGTTTAAAAAGTTGTAAATATTTCATAATAAGTCATACTTTTATATCAGTCTACTGGAGTATTGGCTGAGACCTCAAAAGTTGAATAAACTTATATCTAGCTGCTCTACACCAAAAACGCACCGTGCTTGCGTCATCACGCAGCCCGAGTGGGAGGGGTGACGTACGGAGCGGTCCTCACCCCCCTGTCGTGGATGCTGCGACCCAGCTCCTCCTCCAAAGATGTCGCAGGAGCTCCTCCGCTCTCCGCGGCGGTTCTTTTCGTTCCTCCTTTTCTTTTTCTCCCAGCGACCTTAAGTTGACCGAAGCAGCAGCAGCTGTCTCAGCCGGGAGCAGCGCGCCTTGTCCGGACACACGGACCGGCCCTCCTCCCCTCCCCACAGCGGAGGTGTTTAAACCCCGCCGCATCCTCCCTCCCTCCCTCTCTCCCTTCATCCCCCTCTCTCTCCTCATCACTTCCTGTCATTCTCAGTGTCTCTCTCTCTTCAAACCGCCGCAGAACTCCTCCGACCCTCCACCAGGTGACGGCGCCGGAGCGGAATCTTCACCAGCGCCGCCGCCGTCCTTCATCCTTCCGCTCCTCCGGACTCCGGGCGACGGGAGCTGCCGCATCCCCGCATCCTCCTTCCTCCCTCACCCCGCACCCTCTCTCCCCTCTCCCCCTCCTCCTGCTGTATCCTCTCATCCGGTTCGGGACGTTCTCCGCTCCACGCACACGCAGATTAACGGGGATTCTGCCTCCCCGCCCGCGCACTGATGCTGATGTCCTTGAGCTCGGCCTGCACGGTGAGTCGGTGAGTCCGTGCGTGTCTCCGCGCGTGACTGTTATTTACCCCGAGCTCCGTGTTTTACCGGGAGGGGAGATGTGTTGCTCCTTAGTGTCGGTGGGTAGGCTTCAGACCGACTTACCGGACCTGCTCGGCCTGATGTTCCCGCCATAGGCCCGGTGCAGCGACTACAGCTGCACATACAGTAGCGCATACCATAATAACCTGCATGCAAACAGCGTTATGACAGTATGAGGAAGTGTATGTGTGTGTGTGTGCGTGTTTGTGCGCGTCCATCCCTCAGTGAAGCACGCGCTGTTCTCCCCGTTTGCCTTCCGGTTCTACCGGGCATCAGTTGCGTTTGTCTCGGTTCCGGCGCGCACCGAGCCGGGAGGAGCAGCGGGGGTGTCGCTGGATGTGAGGCTGATCCGCGGCCGGAGGGACCCGGACGAGCCGGCCGGCCGGCCCGGGATGAGTGTGAGTTTGGCCGGGGAGGAAGGCCGGCGGGCCGGGCGCCGGGCCGGTAACCTTGCGGAGGGACATTGTGGCGCACCACCAGCAGCACTCCATCCCTCCTGGCGCTTTTAGTGTCTCAGCTTTCATCGTGACTTCCTCTTGTTGCTGCTGAGGATGAGTAGGGGGATGATGAAGCTCAGGCACGTCTGAAGGTGACCAGGTCGTTTTATGATTAAATGAAGTCGATCCGTTTCTGATCAGATGTGAGAATCAGAGTGTGGCTTTGGGTGGAGTTTTAGGAGGACATGGGACACTTGGTGTGCCAGTTCAACTTTTCTTCCTCCCTCCCTCCCTTCTCTCATCACATCACTGCTTTAATGGCCTCTACAGTAATGCAGATATCTTTGTCCTGCTGGCAGCCCACCTTTAATGGCTCCAGCCACTGACTGTGTCGAATTCTAAGTGTGCTTTTCCCACTGGGCTTTACAGAAGTGTGCCAGTGGCGCAGAGCCAGCAGCCCACACACGGAGGCCCCCGCCAGAGGTGACCCTTCAGATTGCCTGCTGTATATCAGGACTGCAGGTGCACAGGTGGACCACAGACCATCCGGGGTTTCAGAACGTGGACGCGCTCAAGCTGCTTGACAGCAGCGTGCGCAGGAACAGACAGGAACACGTTCGCTTGCACAACAAACTTGTTCAGTCACATGTGCTCAAATGTGGATATATGCAGCCTGCGTTGCCTTATCTGGCACACAGAGTCACAACCCCGCTGGCCTAGAATCAAATCCCGTGAGGAGCATCTCCTCTGTGTCTTCCCCACTCTGTGCCATTCTCAACGTTCTTACTGCTGCGATAAAGAGAAAACCCCTGAGGGGGAAAGAGTGGCCACTTTCTATTAAAAAGGAAATAAAAATAACCAAATTACTCCAGCCCTCTAAGGGACAGAGTGCGGACCAGCAGGGCTAACATTCAGGATGAATGGGCCGGCTGCTGAGGATTGCATTGACCTTTTGTCTGACTCTTTTCATGTTCAAGCACACTCCTAGCCAGGACAGCAGCCCCCTCCTCACTTCCTGCCTTATTTTAAAGGAGCTTCGGCGTATGACACATTAGTGTGTGTCATGACAGAGATCATATAATTGATGTCTCTGGGCTGAGTGGTGGTGTCTTTGTGCGCTTTATTGTCCATCTGTGATGCGCGCTTCCTGTGGCTAAAAGTTAGCATATTGTGAGAGTTAGGGATGCGTAGAAAATTCAGTAATAGTTTCTTTCTTTTGCATTCTCTGCAGTGCAAGCTCACATGTGCGCACACATGTGCACATCAAAGCTCTGAGACGAGCAGAAAGACAGACTCAGAGTTTCAGTAGTTGGGAGGACGAACCGAGTAGCTTTTTCTTGTCTGAGTGTTATAATATCAGACAGAATCAGTGAGTAAGAGATCAGGCTGGGAAGAAAATGCGCGACTGGCTGAGTAAATAAATGATTGCAGTAGCAGGAAGCAGATAGAGAGAGAGTGAAAAATGTGTCAAAAGAGGGGAAAGGGAGGAAGGTCAAACGATAACAAGCAATGAAACGAAAAACATTTAAATCCTTATGGATACACAGATAAATAGATAGAGGAGCGAGCAAATAAGAGAAGATGGAGAGCAAAGGGGGGAGCTTCAAAGGAAGCTGGAGCAGGGTGACTCAGTCATAAACTAACACTCTCAGTCAGGATAGAAGCATGGCAGGGCAGAGAGGAGAGGAGACGGGAGGGAGAAGATGCAAGAGGCAGAGGGAGCTGAGGGAGAGCTAAGAGTGGAGAGGAGGGAGAAGAAAAGGAATTAATGATGAGCTTCTGCTCCTTTTTTCCCCCCTTCTCCCTGCTCATCCTTATGTAAAATACCCTGATAGGGAAAATCAGAATATGTTGTGTCATGTGTGATGCTGAGAGTATTTACAGCGGTGCTAATTGCTCACGTGGGATGAAGCTTCATCAGAGCGGCTGGAGGAAAAGCAAGAACTAGATCACTATCAGTGTTGGGTTCTATTTCATCAAATTAGCTCCAGAATGTTTTAGGTTTAAATAGAAATTCTGATTAGGTGAAATGTTTTTCAGCAGATTGAATAACAGTTCCTTTAATAATTAACCACACATTCAATTCGTGCGGTTGCGTTATGGAGGCACTAGACTTATTTAAATTAGTGTTGCGTCAGACCTAAGGATCAAGCAGTAACAGTTTAGACTGACTTATTATTAGAAAACACAAAATCTATCAAATAACATCCTTCAGCCAGTTATTGTGTTGACGTTTTCCAGAGCTCAGATCTTTAATCACACGTCCGTGTACCGCAGCGTAAAACTGAATGACATGTTCTCATTATCTCACTCTGCCGTGCTGCTGCAAATTCTCAACAGAGCAAGAAAAAAACGTTACGTTAATGTGCAATAATAAAGCAGCCTTCTACAAAAGATCTATTAGAGACGCGTGCGGAGAACTTGGAGACATCAGCAGGGTAGAGAGGACTGAAAACGTCCATCAAATCGTAGGTTTTAGTCGGTTACGTCATCAAAAAGCTACAGAGGGACAAAGCTCCAGCTGGGTTATGGCTTCATTTCTGATCAAATAAAAGTGTCATGTTTTAAACTAAAATGGTCTTATGTTAAAAAATGATGGAGTTGTAGCCATCTTGGTCAAGTCACACAATGTCTCAAGACCCTGTGAGATCGTCTACCGACACCAAACGTCAGCTCAGTGTTTAGAAACAACAGGGTTGGAGTCATTTTTGTGTTTGCTAATATAATTTATCCTTTATTCATCCCCTTTGGGAATTTGTTTCTCTGCTTTTGACCCATCCTCATATTTGAGGAGCAGTTCGCTGTCAATCTGGACGTCGCCCGGGAGGCGATTTGGGGTTCAGTATCTTGCTCAGGGACACTTCAGCATGTGGTCTGTTGGTTAGTGCACACAGCAATGGTGCAGATTTGCTCTTGACAAATTGGTGGGGACCGGGACGAGACAGCATGGGGGGTTGGTGGTGGGGGGTTTTGAGCACACACTGATCAAGAAGAGAAGAACAAAACACGTATTATTGGTGGAGATGCAGCACTATTTCTGCATCCTTGGATCAAATTATCGGTGGGGACAATTCAGTGATTTCTGGGAACTGGTGGGGACCATATGGATCAAACAGACAGACCATTAGGCAAAAACATTATCACCCGCCTTTTGTTGATGGGCGATTCATATTTTTGTGTTTAATTCTTATAGAGGACAGCAGAAAAAGCTTCATTTCAGACGTTGTTTTTCACCTAAGTTGGAGGAATGTGATCATTTATTCTGTTTCTAAACTGATTTTATTAAAAACGACCAACTTGAGTTTGATGGAGAGGTGAAACACGTAAATATGAATCCTTTAGATTCCTGCAGTGAGGCTCAGCGGCTGATTTCTGTAGCTTGTTGATGCTAATATTTAAGGTGGCTGAAGCTTTTGTTTTCATTCAAAAAAAGGGATAACATTTTCTAAAAAGTTATAAAAACTATGCCAGAGTTTCCCTCTCTCATCAGATGTTTAGTTTCAAACCTTTAACACACAGCAGAGCCTTTGGCTGCTTGTTCTGGACGCCATTGGACTGATTATTGAACTTTTCCTGTCCTGTGGCAAAACAAAGCTCTATATGTTGGCAGCTGTGTGTATAAATAAATAAGCTGATGTTTTGAATCCATTTATAATTTTATTTAGGATATCAAATATCAGTATTATGTTTACACCTCTTTGTGGGGCCAAAAAAATCAAATCAATGACTGCAGGTTTAAATTTCACATGTATAAGTTTGCTTCAGGGCCAAGAAGCGTATCAGGTCTCTGCTTTGTGTTGATTTACATCAGAATCTACACTTTGCATTTTTACTGAAAGGATGCTTGTAATTTTATGCAGTTTTCAGTGTCTCTCTTGTCTTTGAGATTTGTTTTCACATGAAAATAAGCCGTAATGCCTCCGTCTCTCTTCTCTCAGGTCCCGGTGGTGCAGCAGCAGTAGCAGCCTCTGAACTGGATCTGCTTCCTGTCTGATTTATCAGCCGCCTTAGCCCCTCTCTCCATCCGTCCATCATCTCTTCATTCCTGTCTGCAAGTCCGTCAGCCCGTCCGTCCGTCCATGGACCGGCCGTGACCCTGGAGGGAGGGGGACAGAAACGAGGAAAGAGTGGAGACGAAGGAAAAGAAAGCTGGATTCATTCAGACGTCACGCTTCTGAAGTGGTCCTGCTCGCTGTCCTTCACCCTCCTCCCCCCACCTCCCCCGGTTATGGAGATTTAAAGGAACAGTAGGAGGTTAGGCCAAGATAGAGGGGAGAAAGAAAAAAAAAACCCAGCTACCACCCATTTATCGCCCTTATAAAGAATTAAAACGGAGTTGTGGTGACTCGTTTCAGGAACACGTTTTTAGATTAAAAATTAAGAGCACATGAGCAGCCCATCACCCGCCAAACGAAGGAGGACCTGAGCAGACTACGGCGAGAAAGGAGGACCAGAACCAAAAAAATAAAACCTCTCTGACATGTCAACAACAGCAACGATGGGCGAAATGGCAAACAGCGCTGTGGAGTTTTATCCTAAAGGGACTCGAGGCAGGGGCGGAGGAGGAGGAAGGGCAGATGGCAGCCTTGCAGGGGGAGACTTTGGGGTCACGGTGAAGGAGCTCAGGGAGCTGATGGAGCTTCGAGGTTCTGAAGCCCTGCAGAAGATCCAAGACGGCTACGGAGACACAGAGGGCCTCTGCCAGAGACTACAGTCCAGCACCACCGACGGTGAGCAACACACTATGAAAGCTTAAGCGTGAGGGTGAATGGATGAATAGCAGAGAACTAGGTTAATGAATCAGTGAGAGCACAGATGGATGAGTGGATGCATGAATGGGTGGTTCTGTGTTGAATGGAAGTGCAGGAGGTTGCAGTCTGGTCTGCAGTCGCACACTGCTGCTGAAAACTGTGTCCAAGTAATTTGATCTCTGTGATATCATCATCTGGCTCAAATAAATGGCACAGATTAAAAACACAGACTGAAAATGACCATTGATGTCTCTTATGCTCGGGGTTTTTCCTGCACAAGCAGACAGAGATGAACTTTGCTGCCTCATGGACACAAAAACCAGTCCCATCAAACAGAAATGAGACGTTTTCCTCCTGGAGGGTAATCCCGGTTATAGAAGGCAGTTTTTGGGTGGATGGGCTGATTGATGAGTGGATGACAGGATTATGGTGGATGAATGACCGGAAAGATGGAGAGAGAAAAAATCAATAAACGGGAGAGTGACGTAAAAGTGTTACTGTGGGATTAACGAAACCCTCAGGTGCTTGCTACTGTGATGGTTTAGGTCTAAAACGTCAACTTTTAAGATGCTTTTGATTTACTGTGATCAGTTAAAGGTGACATAGAGGCGGTGGTTTACTGATTACCAGACTCCGCCTGCAGATTCAAACCAATAAAAGGAAGATTTTTGGTTATTTTATGTAGCTTTTTGATAAATTAAAGACCAGTTGTTCCTTAAAGGGTTGCATGTCTCCTTCTGCCTTTAATATCAGAGTTTTAGATCGTCTTATATTGAGAAATAATGGAGTTAAAATCATTTTGGTCTAATCTTAAAACCATTATATCTCCACTGACTTACATGGTAACTAGATGTTTCATCTTTGACTTCTTCCATACTTGAAGCCAAATTTAGAGATGCAACAAAAATCCTCTTGAGATTGAAATCGGCCAATCGGATTGACTTAATTGGTAATCGGCCAATCTGAAACTCAAAAATCTGACATTTTTTTTCTTGTCCATGAACTCGACATTGCAGAGCACTAATCCACACTAACAGACCTTAGTGGAGCGGACGAGACGTAAAACCTGCACTGCAGCCAGTCACTAGGAGGCACATTGGTTCCTCGTGGCTTCCACTTCCACATTTCAGTTCCATGTCTAGTCATCCGATAATATTGTAAGGTCTCATGTGATCAGTTAGCACTCAGAGTATGTGACGTGAGTGACTCTCAGCTACTAACATGTCACATTTTAGCTGAATGTCTGTAAGACTGACCGAGTTAGAGCCATGTCTGTGTTTGCTAATGTCAGTCATCTGTAACTGGACTGAATTCAAAAGTTAGCTGTAAATATACATCAACTGATCAGTTTCTGAGAACTTCATTAAAATTCATCCATTGTTTCACGCAGCTAAAACTAGAGAAATGAACACACAGGCAAAACATTATCACCTGCTTTCTGCCTTGCGGCGTATAGCAATAATAAATTGAGAAATTCAACATTTGCTGCATTAAATCAACTTTTTCTAAATGTAGGTTTTGTTACCATTTTGTTTAAATATTTGTGCATACTTCCTTTTGCAGTAGATGTAAAAGTAGCTCCTCAAAAAATGTTTTTCTAGTGCTTTGTTCATAAAATACCTCAAATCATAAAAATATACTTCCATAAACCCAGAAACTATAAAATGGTTGTATTATTGGGAATATATTTGTTTTTATTACATATTTATATGAAATATAATTAATATTGTGTATAGGGAGGATTTTCTTTTCCCCTAATTTCCTAGACATTTTATTGAAATTGTAGAAAGAAAAAAAATCAAAACAACTTGAAAAATATCAATAAATTATTATTGTGTACCACTCTAATAGCATAGTTTAAGGATTGTTATGTAATTTATGCAGAGACAAATAACCTGAATGCATTACATTAAATCTAGTAGTAAAGGTTACCCATGACAGTAAACTCTGCCTCCCCTTTACCACCCTAATAATTCATTTCTAGCTCCGCCCCTGGCTGCTGTTTGTTGGCTGTTAGGCTGTTCCTAGGTCTGTAAATGATCATTTTGCATAACTGTCCCATTTATTTGTGTAAAAATAGAGTCACATTGACTGAATTCTTGTATAATTCACATTGATTTCCTCTGAGTTAAGTAGAGTGATGCGCTGATAGCTGTTTAATGACGTTTCTCGTTGCCCTCCTGGAGCAGAAATGTGCAGAGATTTACTCACAGCAGCTATTTATCTTGTTGTTTTATGTCTCCTGTTGGACTGAACGTGTTTCAGTGAGCAGCTATTGATGATCACCTCGTGGATTTAGCTGTAAAGACAGAGACTGCAGCACTGTTGTAGACACGTTTAGGCTTTAAGAACAACCTGATCGCTCAGAATGTAATTCAGCATGTTTATTTATCTTTAGTAGTTGGCTTTGACTTTTTTTTAGTCATGTATGTTGTGTTTTTGATGTGTGTTTTTATTTATACAAGGACAAAAAGATAAAAGAAACAGAAATATGAATTGTATTTAGTTGTGGAACTTATCCCCATCAGTGGTCGTATTAGACTTAAAGTGGTTCAAGAAACATATTTTATAACATTTTTCATGTCTGGAATTTTAAATATTGTCACAATCCTATGTGGACTCATCCATATCATCACTCTGTTGATTCTGTAGGAACATGAGACCATTAAAACCTTCATGATGATAGAATTAATCTGTCTAACCCTATTTATAAAAACAGGTAATACCTGTAGAGCGGTGTGTTTAATGTGCTTGGTTCCTAACAATCACAAAAGTAACACAGTCGACAAAAACTATTATTATTCATCTTTACTTCCAAATGATGGGCATTTCCACACCTTCTGGAGGTAAATTTATGAGATGTTTTTAAAAATCAGCTCAATAATGACAACACACTGGCAGCTTAGGACGTGTCAAAACAAATACCTTTTCAATTTTGACCCTCACACACTGGCATCTGGTGACTTTACTCCTTATGGGTCTACTTATGTGTCGACGCACCTGAAAATAAGAACAAAATTACTTTTACTTGTTCTTACTCCGTGCTGACCTTCCAATCTTCCATAGCAGCTTTTCTCTGTTTTATCTTCAATGCAGTCTGCTTATATCTTGTTCACTAATAAACAGCTCAACTCTGCCCCCTGCTGATGTAAGTTTTTAACAGCAGACTCTTTAAAATGTGATCTCTGGATAGTTTAGGCTTTATATAATCAGAAAATATCTGCTATAAAAACTTTTTTCTTTTAAGACTAATCTATTGGAGATGAAGCTATACATTTCTGAGGGTATTTATTTAAAATTAACAACTATATATATGAAAGTGAACCACAGTCATAAACAACAGCCTAGTGCTCTGGGCACAGCTTGATGCTCTTATTTTGATGAGCCACACCTCAGTGTTCCTGGTGTGTTTTTGGCTGATGAAGAGAAATAAATCAATCATGTATTTCTCACCTGAGTCAGTAATCATGATGATGGTCGTAATATAATTTTTTTTTACATAAGCAGGCCTTTTTAAATGTACGTATATAATATAATCGATTTTGCAACTATTATTTGAAAAAAACTCCAAAAAGTGTGCAAATTAATTGGATAATTAGTGTATCTGTTACTTTCAAAGATGCATGGATGATATTATCAGCATGTTGTCAGCATCAGCATAATTCCAACAGATGTTATCAGAATCACAAGGTGAATTTGGTTCAATTCTGACTAATTCAGGACTTTAGTTGGGAGAAAATCAGTCAAGTTTGTTCAAATTGGATCTTGTTTTGTTTAAAAATGTCATAAAAGACAAAGGTTTTGTAAATTTTGAATTTTTAGACCAGTAGTGTCAAAAGCTTTTGCTACATGGGTCAAAATCATCAAGTTGAAAGTACGCATGGGCCACCAAAATTATCATAAAAACACAAAAGTTATTTAATAGGGTTTTTTTTGTATTTATACCTGCTTAACAAAGTAAACATCCAGTATTTTAATGAAAAGTGCAAAAGATCTGTAAAATCCGAAACATAAAAAGGGCCTCATTTTCGGGATTTGATGAGTCAAAAGTTTACTGGTTTTTTGGTTTTCAAAAAATTATTATATTGGTCAATAACGATATAAAATAAGTCCCTATTTTGGTTGATCTTTAATGTTTCCTGGTTCTTTTTTTTTTTTTTTAACCCCGTGTCCTGTCCGGCTGTGGAGCAAACAGAATACGGTAATGTCTGAGTGCCAAAAACAAGCCCAACAGTTGTTTCCTGGTTCTATGAATTGAAATTTGAGGAAATCTAAATGAGATTAGACTCTAAATACCTGAAATACCTCCACACGACTGAAGTAGAGTTCTCAGTGGGCCCAAACACGAAATGACCCGAAGGACGTGAAGCTTGAACGGCCCGCCCGCCATCGTCACATTAAACACTGGACCCGACCCGACTCGAACCCGAGTGTTGTTTTTTAATGGAGAGTGGAAAAAGTTCCACACTTCACAGAGCTTTGCTTTAACTTCAACACCAACACTTTATCAAAAACTAAAAATCAAACTGAGAACATGAACTGTGCTCTATTTTAGTTGCCAGTTAACCGTGATAAATACTGATGAAAATATAATACTTACATAAAGAGCACTTTCTTTATGAACGTGCTGCTGCGTGTCGCTGAACCGACCTGGGTCAGTTTCAGGCTAAAATTGAGAACTCGACTGAATTGGTTGGACCCTTCTTTTTAACGACGTGTCATTTCCCCCCCATTTTCCAGCTACCTGAAGGGGCCACAGCTGCAGAGAATAGCCGTTAGTGTTAGCTGCTACTTTTCCGTACGTGGCTCTATTCCAGCCACTGATTGGTCCAACGCAGAGCAACACTTAATACAACTGGCTGTTCATCTATTTTTTTATATCGACGTTTTATCGACCAGTTTTGCTCTACTGAGTAAAAGTTATTTCGAGATATATATCGTTATTGTTTTATCACGCAGCCCTAACTTTATCACCCAGCCCTAACCCTAAACAGTCCTCGTTTCTTCAAAAATGTGGCTGTCATCAACATCCCAGAGACTAAAACAAGGTTTGATGATCTGTGCTGGCTTTTAGTAGAATAATACTGGTTCACTGTACTGGTCTTACTTT
Organism: Callopanchax toddi; assembly: GCA_006937965.1. NCBI lineage: Eukaryota > Metazoa > Chordata > Actinopteri > Cyprinodontiformes > Nothobranchiidae > Callopanchax > Callopanchax toddi. The sequence continues at coordinate 21,288 of SSNR01000525.1, forward strand.
GGTTCCTGGTTTTGAGATGTGAGAATCTGGAGCCTCTTCTTTTGATTTTTTATGTTCCGTTCTGTGCTTTAATGACCCAGATTCTCGTGTGGAGTCGATCAACCGTTCTTTAAAGTTTTTTTTTTCTATGGAAAAAAACACATGAACTTAACATGTTTTTTACATGTGAGCCCATGCACCCTGAGAAGTCGTTGGCTCTTGTAGTTTAGTTGTTGGATCAGCCGAACACAATAGAACCAACAACTTCTCAGGGTGCAGGAAGGGGGTGAATCACAGATAGATCAAGATAACCACATTTTAGAAGGTTCACTCTCCCTCGCTACAGATAGATTTGACAAAGCTCCTCGGATGAGAAGCAAAACCAAAGAAGTCCAGTTGCCTTTATTTAAAACCCTTTTCGGATGTTACATGTAGTTCACACGTTCTCACATGTGAAGTTCATGTTTTTTCTTTAAGGGTCTTTTGGCTCCTTTTTCACTCCAGTACCTGATAACTTTGAGAGAAATGATTTGTTGACTGTTAAGATGCTGAACTGTGACTTATGAATCATTTAGGCTCAAAAGGCTCCTAAGATCAACAGATGATGGAGAGTTGAACTTTAACAACTTGTTAGGGCGTCAGTCTTCAAACCCCACTCCGGCTTTCACTGACATCGCCTGCTGGTGGTCTGGTGGCACATGTCATCATTTTGCTTCTGTGGCTTCAATGTAGCTCACTGCCATCAGTGTGTGAATGAGTAACTGATGTAAAGAATGTTGTAGTCCATGACGTAGGAAAGTGCTTAAAAAATGTGGGACATTTACATTTTTAAAGTGTATCTTTAGGCTCTTTCTTACCAGCAGTTGTCAGAAAAATACAATTTATTCCCATTTTTGGTTTGAATTTATAAAAACATCAAAGATAAAACAGTTTAACAAACAGGAAAGAGGATCTTAGCAACAACAAGGTGATTCTTAGAAAGCTGTTTGATAAAAACTTGACATGATCAACTGAAGGATAAAGTGTCTCTCAGATGGGTGAATTTTTCTATTTCTTAAGGACACAGTTTTTAGATTCATGTTCAAACACTGGAGATAGTTTATTAGGTATGACATTTCTGGTTTTGTATCCAGGTGGCCTTTTTCAAACTAAATATGCCATCATAGAAGGACGGGAACTGAGTGAAACGCAGCCAAAGTTCTTAGAAAAACTCTGACAGACCTTCAGAAAAACTCCTGATCAGGACCTTAGTTTTAGAATGCTGATCAGGAAACAAGTGCACATTTTCCAGAGCTCTTAAGTGTGTATTTAGTACTTTAACTTTTCACTTAAATTAGTCAACTGATTTTTGCATTTGACTCATTGAAAGATCAACCTTTCACACATTTGAACAAACTGAAGATTTCTGATGACTCACCGAGGTCGAGTTTGGGTTCATCTGCTGTACATGTGCACACGGAGATGTTCTAGCAGGGGTGTGGTACCACGCTACGCCCACTCCTTCAACTAGTTTGTCACCTAGCAACACAGCAGCAGCGAGAAGTTGGCTCAGAAAGTCAGCAACAGAAAGAAGGATGTCTGAGAGCTGCGAGATGGAAGAGAACAGAGAGAGAGAGGATGAATGAGAGTGTGTGTTTAAAGTGTTAGCAAAGTAGATGAGGTGTGTGTGTGAGTGTTGAGTTACAGTAAGTCTGTGTTTAGTGTTGCTAATTTGATACTGTGAGCTGATCAGGAATCAGTGCAGTGGGTCCCAACAAACACACACACACACACACATTACTCTCTCTGATAACTTCGAGTGTCTTTTTCTGCTCCGCATTGATTCACAAATCACATAGTGTGTCATGTGATGCGTCAAACCAGAAAAGCGAAGTTGCTCCCAGCCCACGACTCCAACTTGCTGCTCATAAGTCAGAGATCAAGATTTATTTTCTGCTCCAGCTCTGAGGCCGTCTGAAACGAACGCTGCAGCCTCTGCGTTGCGGATCTCAATAAAACCGATCAGAGGGCTGGAGCTGGCAGATCAGATGGTGAAATGTGGTGAATGCAATGATGATGCCTGGTGCTGAACATCGTCTGTAACATGACACGTAGTGCAGGATGGGGGTCTGAACCAACACGTATAGCACTGCAACACGAGACGGTTAAATCCACGCTGAAAAGAAAGAGTGGAGCAGGAACACCGAGAAGCAAGAAGTGAGAGGCTGTATGTTCGGAGGGGAGGAAGCTGAGGGGTGAGGAGGGAGAGCTCGAACAGCTTGCCGCATTGTCAAGGACACATCAAGGGGAGATTGAAAGAGAGGGAGAAAAAGAGAGGAGGAGAGCAATGGAAGAGGATGAGGAAGAAAGGAGGGGTGGAGGCTAATGAAAGGAGGAAACAGCTCCCTGTGATTACTCAGCATAAGGTCACCTGTTTTCTGTCTGCTCGCTGTGGCCTGTTGAGCCTCTGCATCGCTGGGTGCTACAGATGACTCCCTGCAGCAGGAGCATTTTGACCACGATGCAGACAGACACCGACTTCAGCCAACCGCAGCACGCGCATTTCCCCCCCTCATCGTTGGCAGCCAATCAGAAAAAAATAAAATAAAATGAAAGCAAAGCTCTACTGAAAACCTACCATACCGGGGGAATGACATCACCTGTTGCTAGGCAGAAACCTGTTAGACACAGGAAGCCCTGGACTTGATATCCTGGTCACCATAGAAACTGGTGAGGCTGAAGGGGGAGAGGAGGTTGAGGATGCTGCAGACTGAGAGATTAAGAGAAACTTTGAACAAACTTTACTTTTTTCCCTGTAGAACTATACATTGACAATAAGCAGATTGTTGAAAATGTCCTGCCTGCTCTTGATGTCCTCTAATAAATGACAAAACATTTTAATAATAAATCTTAAACCAAATTGAACAATCTTAACACTTAAAACTGAAACTTTTGACTAAGCCTTGAGGTTTATTTACCAGGTTGGTGAGGTCAGCATCAGAACTGGATGCATCTTTAAATCATCAGCTGTCTCTAATAGTCCCTACAAATCCCTGATTGTGTCGCCTAATGTTTCATTCCTTAAAGTGATGCTGCTGCCTTTCATATCAGAGTTTTAAACTTAGACCCCCTTGTATTGAAACATAATGGATTTAGGGTTGTTTTTAGTCAAATCTTAAACCATCTCATAGCATATTGATGTTCTCGGCTACTACGACACCAAAATTGAGCTTAATATCTGCAAAATCCACTGAGTTGAAGTCATTTTTATGATTTCTAAGGTTGATCAGGTGAATGGGGTTGACCCTAAGGTTGTAGTTGTAGATGTCTGCTCAATGAAGACTTACTGAGACTTTATTAGAATCCATCCATTGGTTCATCAGATATTTTGCTATAAGATAGACATGGTTTTACTCCAAATGGGTGACTTAATGGAAAATTTTGGACCAAGGATCTCACATGATCTGCTTGCATTTGGAAAGCTTACTGGGATGCCTCTCAAATACTACCAGACCAAGGTTTACCTCAATAGATGTAAAACTGACTGTGTTTCATCCATTTTTGTGTTAGCTAATGTCAATTAGCTGTGGTGGCCATCTTGGATTGACTCTATACAGGTTAACTAGTTGTAGATGTACGCCCATTATTTACTTTCTCATAGTTTCCTTAAAATCCAGACAGTGGTTCATGCGGATATCTTGCTAACAAACCCAATGGACTCTAAATTAAAAGTTTTAAGCAAAGCTCTCTTGAGATATATCAGGGTATGAGATGAGGATAACTCATGGCAAAGACAACTCCAAATGTTAGCTGATTTTTTTGTAAAGTTGACAGAGTTGTAGCCAGTTTGGTGTTTTTTAAAGTTGATTAGCAGTGGCAGCCATCTTGAATTGGGCCGACTTAGTTAATCAGATTCTGTTTTTGTCACTTGTCGTGTGAGCATTCCTTGTTGTTTTTTTAACAGAACAATTTCCTTCTTTGATCCTTCAGGTCTCAGTGGCGACCCGACGGACCTGGAGCGCCGACGCCAAACTTTTGGCTGCAACTTTATCCCCCCGAAGAAGCCCAAGACCTTCCTGGAACTCGTGTGGGAGGCTCTACAGGACGTCACCCTCATCATCCTGGAGGCCGCTGCCATCATTTCCCTTGGCCTCTCTTTCTATCAGCCTCCTGGGAAGGAAAGTGAATGTAAGGATGTGGGGGCACGGGGCGGAGGGTGGTGCTGGTGTGATGGGATGTTGGAAACAGTGATGGCAGGAGATTGAAAGAATTGTTAGAAGAGACTCTAGAGCCTCTTTTTTACATCAAAGGTTTTTAAATGTGGTAACAACCCACCAAGCCCTGGAACAGCTGAGAATGGCATGAATGGCTCTTGAATTTCTGAGAAAAGAGTTAATAGTTATTGACCTGACGATGGGAGTCAGATAAACACAGCTGGACAGAAAGTGTGAGCAGCCAGCTGCCGTGAGGAGTGGTGAAATAGATCTATTGTGTCCCTATTTATTCACAGTGGCAGTTTGAGAGCCTCCATGTCAGACACTTCACTCAGTGAATGTGTTTTATTAGGAGGAGGAATGAAATTTGTCCGTTTCTGTGAACCCAAACTCTGCCCTCAACAACCAGTCAGCGCTGGAAGGTCTGGGTGTTGTGTGTACGTTGAGTGTTGTCAGTGAAAATCTGTGTAGAAAATAATTGGAAACTTTGATTAATTCATTAATATGAGATTTTAGGTAAATTGCTGTTAATGACTTTTTTAGATAAAGTTCAATTAGTTCCTATATCTTCATCAAAATAAAGGGAGTAATTTACCAAAAGGTCAAACACTTAAATAGATCACAACTAGAAAACAACAACCAAGAAGTTCTGTCTTATTCTATCTAATCAGGATCATCAACATTAAATAGTAATAATCTGATCTCATGACTTCATAGGTGCCTTTATTTTGTTAGGTTAGAATAGGTGCAGCGGTTTCCACAGTAAATAATTAATGCAACATAACAAAACAATTATCAGAACGTGTCACATTAATTTGTTAGTAGCAGCTTGATCTGAAGCTACAGGGACTTCTTTCTCCATTCAGTAAAGTTTTTACTTTTTTTTTTTTAAATTATGATGTTTACTTTCCACTCATCCTATCCTCTGATTCTGTTCACAAAAGGTTTTGTGGAAAATATTTAAAAATGAAAATGAATAATGTTTTGCTCTTTGTTGCATCTGATTAAATATTTTATGGGGGTCTGATGCTACAAGCTGCGTGTCGAGTTGGCAGCCTGGTGCAGATTCACAAAAAACAAGCAGTGGTGACATCACTCTAGAAACAGGAAGGAGTCATCTGACTGGAGCAATACTGGTCAAATTGGGAGAAACACTTCTGCAGATCTGTGACAAATTAGATAACTGTTGAGTATTTAAAACAACTCTTGCTCTGAAAAGCACTGATGCATTAGAACTTAATATTAACTATTAGTAAAGCTTCAGTTTACATGAGACCGTTTGTTTAGCTGATGATGTTCATGCTGCTGCAGCAACACGTACAGCAGCTTAGTAATTCACATGTTGTTTGCTTGAAGCAAGCTATAAGGAGTGGTTTTAAATACCCTAAAATTAGCCATTAATTTGTTATCGTCTGCAGCAGTGTCTCTCCTGATCTGACTATCCATGAATATTGTCCCGGTTAGAGGACTACTTCCTGTTTCTAGAGAGTCCCTCTGCTTTGTCACCAGTTGGTGTGACCCTTATTGTAGATAAATAACTGATAGAATGCTTTCAAGCAGCTTTCTATCATTCTATCTATAGCATTCAAGCAGCCAAGTGGAATATCAGGATTAGTACTTTCATCAAAAACCTGCCACACCCAGTCCTATACATATGCTGCCCTCTGGTGGAGAATCTACAGGTGGAAAGTGCCAGTTTTAATATGTTTTCATTGTTTTATAATTAATTATAATTTGAATTTAATTATATAGGAAAAATTCAACAGGTGATTAAATATTTCTTATGTTAAAGTGATAATATGCAACTTTTTCATATTTTTAAATCTTTTCCTTGAGCCAGTCTGTGCTAATATGACCCTTTACAGAGTTAATGAAAAGTCACTTAGCTCCATCTGGTGATTAGATCCAGAATACCACGATTGCAAAATCTCCGTCGCAGTCACGGTACCCAGGAAGTCACGTGTCTCACGAGGGTTAGGCTAACCCAATGTGGCTAGCTGTTATGCTAGCGCTGGAGAGTTTTTAGCTCATGATTCCTGATTTTTTTTCAATCTCTCTCTGCTTGAACACAGCTGATTTCTTTGAAGGAGTAAATAACCGCTCATGTAGAAAACTATAAAGGCTGAGGAGACATTTCAACAGGTAGATTTAAAGTTTAGAAGCAAGAACTATGGGCTACTTTATTTAATGCAGTGATTTAAAACGGACACCAGAGGGCGCCCAAAACAAGCAAAACTGCATGTTATCACTTTAAAACATCTCAAAACTAGAGGGGGGGAAGGATCCTAAAAATTCTTCCTCCTTTATTTTGGCCCTAATATTCCTCTGTACACACTCAGAAATGAAAGGACAGAATTGTACCTTTTTTGTCACTGGGGTGGTACCCTCAAAAGTATAACTTTGTACCTTAACTGCAGGGTTGTATCCTAAGGGGTACAAATATGTACCCCTTAGGATACATATTTGTACCATTTAGGGGTACAAATTTGTACCCTAAGGTACAGGTTTAACTAGGAAAAGGTACAAACTTGTACCCCCAGTTAAGGTTAAAAATGGTACCCTCAAAAGGTACAATTTTGTACAAATTTGTACCCCTTAGGGGACACATATGTACCCTAAGGGGTACAATTATGTACCCTAAAGGGTACATATCTGTACCCCTTAGGATATAACCCCCAGTTAAAGGTACAAAATTGTACTTTTGAGGGTACCACCCCAGTGACAAAAAAGGTACAATTATGTACTTTCATTTCTGAGAGTGTAGGGTTTATTCATGTCACAGCTCTGTGTTTGATCTACCCATCTTTTCTTGATATTTTACTTCCAAGCAGCCTGATTTGTTGGTAATCTTTAAAATTCCTTAGTTTGTATTCAGCTTCAGACAGTTCTGTTTAAAAAGGGAAAACATTAGAAGTGGAAGCGGAAGCCAACAAATAAATACAGGTGGAAAAGAGCAACAAAAAGAAAACAGTTGTAGACGGAGACGCAGTTAAATGAAGAGGGTGAGATAAACCTAAGAGCCACATTTTAAAAATAAAGGCAACAGAAAAAAGGAATCCAACTTGTTAATGAAGCTCTGGAGCCTGTGATGCAGCAGCATTCAGTCAACATGGTGATAAAAGTGTTATTTAGATCTAACAGTGAGATCTGGAAACCCTGAGCTTATTCACTATTAACAAACTATGAAACGTGTTTTCTAATCAATCAAAAGGCTTATGGTGGAAAGTTTTTTATTCAGTTTGACTTAAAGTGCCCATGACATCGATTTCCATGTTTTCTGACTTATCTATCATGTTGCAATGTTGAGTTCTCACCTTAAACCTGCCAGAAAGAGCAAAAAACGGCGTCCATCTGTCTCCTAGTACAGCCAGTGAGAAGCTCTTCCAGATTTCAGACCCAGGTTTCAAACCGTTTTTTTCACTCCAGCCCGCTATGAGGTCATAGTGATCCGGACTTGCTTATATGGTAAATTCTCCTCCCACATGCACGTTCACGACACCTGGAGCGAGGCAGTGCCGCCGCCATTGCCCATAGACCGTGTAGAGTTTAGTTTCAGTTTCGTTTCTCTTTCACGTGACGGCACTGCCCCCTGCTGCAGCAGAAGTGTCAGGCTGCCAAATAAGGAGAATCCCAGCAGAACCGGAAGGCGGCGCTTTCTTCTGATCTCTGAGTTGCTCGTTAGGAAATAATTACAGCGTATTTTGAGTTATAATGGTGCAACGCTAATCTAGAGGCATCAAAGATTACACCTGTTTAATATAAAGTGATTTAAATATGGAGTCACAGGCACTTTAATAAATAGAATCAGACACTGATTTTACGTGTCTGAAATGAACATAATTTATATTTTCTGTTGGACTGAGTGAGGCTGATAAACTGAGTGAATCGCTGCCGTAAACTGAAACTTTTAGGATAAATCTTAGCTGAATACGATGGTTTGAACGACTTTTTGAGACGTCTCTTGTGTATGGGGTAAGATTTGTGCCAAAAAGATCAACCAAAAAAAAAAAAATACAGTTACACTCAAAATATACCCAAATTAAAGGGAAACTTTGCAACTTTTTTATATTTTTAAATCTTTTTCTTGAGCTAGTATGTGTTAATATGACCCTTTATGAGGTTACTGAAAGGTCACTCAGCCCCATCTAGTGTTTAGATCAAGAATACAGCAACTCGAATTTCTCCGTCATGGTGTCCTGGAAGTCTCATAAAGTCACGTCTCGCGAGAAGCAGTAACGCTTTACGGCATTTCAATATTTACATCTCGGTATAGGGGAGCTGAATCATAGCTGAAGACTATCGCATCATGTTCATCATGGCGGAGCCTCCAAGGAAACAAAGAAAACCTTTATCTGATGAAGCTAAAAGAAGCTAATTGCTTCTGTGGTTTGTAGTTTTGAAAACATGGACGGAAACCGGGGGGGGGTTCGTTTTTACGACAGTGATTTAAAACGGACACTAGGGGGTGCTCACAGCAAGCGTAGCTGCATAGTATCACTTTAAGCAACCATAAAGAACATTTCAGGAGCAAAAGTGTGAAATTCAAAAGCAAAAAAAAATTACTAAAAGCAAAATAAACTAATTCATAATTAAATATTTATATTTCTAAATAAAACACTTATTCTCACTTCTCAATCCAGATTTTATTTCTATAAAACACCTTTTTGGTTCTCACCTAAATCTGCTTTTTTCAGACCATTTAGGCTTTTATTCTGAAGGGTACGTTTTAGTTCTGCTGCACCTCGATTTTGCTTCTGTCCTAGGCTTTTGAAAGAGGGCCTCAGTGGGAGGGGTTCAGTCTCGTTGGTTGTGAGGGTTTGGAGTAGGTGGCTCTAGCTGTTTGCCATAAGTATGGCGCCACCTACTTTAAGAAAAAACCGAGGTGCGGCAGAACCAAAACAGGAGTACCTTTTGTTCTTTATCCATTCCAACTGAAAATGTGTTTATTTTCTCACAGTTTTATGTTTCCAAGCTGCCAACAGCTGCAGCCCAGCGACAAACTGGCTGAACATTTTGTCTCCATAATGTTAAAGTTCACTGCCCTTGATGTTCCTCAGTAAGGTTTGGTTACAACCCAACGTCTGTGTCACCCCTCCAGCGTGCGGGGACGTGAGCGGGGGAGCGGAGGACGAAGGGGAAGCCGACGCCGGATGGATCGAGGGCGCCGCCATCTTGTTGTCTGTTGTGTGTGTCGTCCTGGTGACGGCGTTTAATGACTGGTCCAAAGAAAAGCAGTTCCGGGGTCTGCAGAGTCGGATCGAGCAAGAGCAGAAGTTCACTGTGGTTCGGAAAGGAAACGTCATCCAGATCCCCGTGGCCGACATGGTGGTGGGGGACATGGCGCAGGTCAAATACGGTAAAAAAAAAAACCCACACAAAATAAAACAGATCATCTCATAAACATTAAATACCAGAGTAGCAGGGCAGGTCTCATTATAAAATAACTCAGATCACATTAGCCTGATTAAAGTTATTGAAGAAAATTCTCCAGTAATTTAACTTTCTTTAAACAAAATACTAATTAAATTTACAAGGTTGTTAAAACCTATTTTTTTTGCATTTATCATTGTATTAATGAAAGCATTAAAATTCATCTTTTTAAATTTTAAATAATAGATCAAATAGATGAAAGTTGACTTTAGTGTTTCACCTCATTTGGTTTTCTGGGGTTTGTGAATATGTAAATGAGCTCATCTCATCTTCTCTGGCCTTTAAACTTTAAAAAAGGTCATTTTATGATTTAGACTAAATAATTCTTCACATTTAGATGTCATCTCAATGAGCTTTTACAGCATCAGAGTGTGATTTATTACAGCTACATTTACTTGTAGATAAATGTTTTTTTTACTCTTTTCTTCTTAAATCTCTTTTAAACTTTAAACCAGTGATAAACGAGCCTCTGGTCTGCACTACCTACCACAGTAACAAGAGAGGCAGCAGTGATAGTGTTGTGATTTGAACCGTGAAGGACACAGATGCATGTTTGATCCAACATTGATCTGTGGGTGTTCAGGGGACCTGCTGCCTGCTGATGGGATCTTGGTCCAAGGCAACGACCTGAAGATCGACGAGAGCTCGCTGACGGGGGAATCGGACCACGTTCGCAAATCTGTGGACAAAGACCCCATGCTGCTCTCAGGTGAGTTTCCATACTTCACATTAAAGGCAGAGCAACCCTTAAAGGAGTTCACATCTCCTGTTTCGTGTCAGAATTTTAACCTTCTTATGACCGTAAATATAAATAAACACCTGGATTTATCTACCTACCCTCAGTGATTTCCTTCAGCTCTACTGCAAAGTCGAGAATGGTATTGCAGCAAAGTACTGTTGCAGAGAGACGCCTTTGTGTTAAGATTTTTATTAATGTGAAGCCTTAAAAACTGCAAAATTTAATGCAAAATGCAAAGTATTTGTCCTTCATTAACCACATTTTTATAGGATTTCATTGTAAAAAGGATTAGAAATCCTCACTGATTTTACTGGAGCTCCTTTCATAACATGAGACTAAATCCAGCACCGTAGAAAGACCATAAGATTATTTTAGCTTTTTTAAATCTAACCCTTAAGGTCACTCATTGACTCTGATTGGAGGCTATTAAAAGAACATTTTTATTATAATTTTTTCCCAATTTAATTCATTTTTAAGCTTTTAAATTATTTGTGCTATTGCAGCTTTAAAAAAAATCTAATTTAAATTTTTTTTGTAAAAATTCTTAATATTCTGATTTTAATGTGATCCATAGATAATTATCAAACACCCAAGTCCTCTTAGACATGCAGAGCCTTTGTGTTCTCTCACATTTTTAGTGTCTTGTTTTGTTAACACTTGATTTTTAAACCACATTTAAAACCATTCCTATGTTTACAGGCTGGTGGAGATTACCAGTAGAGGTTAAATATCTTGATTTTAGGGATTAGAGCCATAAATCAGGGCTGAGTTTTACGTTTCTCCACCTCATTCTCAACAGCACAATGTCTGCATCAGGATGGAAAGATGTTGAGCATCTTGGTTTATTATTCATAGCTGTTTTGCATGTTTCCAGAAGGATTAAAAAAACAAACGTCACGTTGCATTTTTTAACACTCCTTGGTGACTGAGTCAGATCTTCTCAGGTTTTTAGCTTCAAATCTCACAAGTCCTCAGAAGTCTCAGAAACAAAAGCTGCAGAGCTTCACAGTTCTGTGTTAAATAAAACCATCTCTCATCAGGTATAATTAGAACATGACAAATATTTGTATGATTATTACTGCTGGTGTGAGTCAGAGCTGCACTCCTCTGGCCTGTGAGCTGAATGTTGTGTTTGGATGTTTAGGTACTCATGTGATGGAGGGATCGGGAAGAATGCTGGTGACAGCTGTAGGTGTCAACTCCCAGACGGGCATCATCTTCACCCTGCTCGGTGCAGGAGAGATGGAGGAGGATGGAAAAGAGAAGAAGGGTAAGCAGTCTGGTGGTGGGGGTGTAATATTCACAGAAATTCAGTTTGAACCTGTAATCAGAAAAGTTACAGATATAAAAGTTGTTTTTTTCTGCTTAAAACTTAAAGTTCTGTGTTTTTATGCAATACAAGAATCTCCTGTCATATTATTTCAGTGTAAATACTTAGAACTGATCCTGAATCAGTTAATCAGCACACTCTTATGAATGGATTACTGAACAGACCTTCTGTCTGGAGGCTGAAGAGGTTAAAACCCGAAGGCAGGAATCTGGTAATTAGATCAGCGAGACACATAAAGATGACTGTTTCTCACTCAGACAGAAATCCAGATTATTCACCGTTTGAACCATGTAAAAGTTCAGTTTAGTCTCCTAGCTGTCAATCTTTGAGTTTCTGTTTAATATTTACAATTTAATATTAAAGAAATCCTCTAGGTATGTGATCTTATCTCACTGGGCTGCAACTGTCCACAACTAATTGGAGACAAAAGTAGGAGTTTAGACATCTGGGGTGGAGTCGGATTAGAACCACTGCTCCTCCATGTCGAGAGGAGCCAGCTGAGGTGGTCCAGCTGGTCAGGATGCCTCCTGGACGCCTCCATAGGGAGGAGTTTCAGGCATGTGCTGTCGGCAGGAGGTCTCTGGGTTAAACCAGGACACACTGGAAGGATTATATCTCCATGCTGGCCTGGGAACGCATAGGGGTCCCACTGAAGGAGCTGATGTTGGTCTGGGATTCCCTACTGGAACTGCCCACACAACCTGGACCCAGATAAGCAGAAGACAGCGAGGCGAGGAGGCTGTCTTATGCCTGAAACATCATTTTTTGTCTCCAGTCAGTCACAACTTACCTTCATAGGTTACCAAACCCTCACTAAGTGGTCATACTGGGTTCAGAATAAGAGAAACAGACCCTCGGACCCACATTAGATCGAGAACCCTCATGGAGGTGTAGAGACGTTTTGGAAACTTCCTTACAAAAGCTGCCGTACACCAGCGGTCACGTTCCATTATTAATTATTATTAATTAACCAATTAATTGATTTATACACAAATTTTAATTCAGGGGTACATTTGACTACAGATTTAATTACATTTCTCATAATGTGATGTGACTTTTTAATCTAAAGTGGTTTAGAAAATATTTAATTTCACGTTTTTCATGTTTATAAATAAACATCGTGAAGTTTGATGAACTGTGAGGAACTAAAGATGGAAACTTTTTACACAAAACGTTTTGTGGTCATTTGAAGAAGACCTGAGTGTAATCGTCAGAAAAATACAAACTGATCACAAAGAAAAGGAAAAACAAAAAATCATAGTAATAAATTAACTTTACAAAGTGAAAATGTAAAATGTATGATAGGAAAAATACAAAGAATGATCACAACTAACAAAAACATCAAACTACTGATGGAAAACAGCCAAAAACAAGACTAAACAACCAAAAGGAGTCACGTCATTACCAACAAAGAGAAGCAAAGAGTGACAAAATAACAAGGAGAAACAAAAACAACACAAATAAATGAAAATTAAAACCAGTAAAGAAAAACAACAATAATAATAAAAGGACATAGAGGATTTAATATACAAATTATCTGCAACAAAACAAATATTTCACTATGAAATGACTGCAGAGATGCAAAATAACTCACTGATAGAAAATACCTACAAAAAACACCTGACAAACAATAAACATGCAAAGAAAACCTAAAATCATCACAATTTATGATTAAAAACATCGGTACGTTTTTAGAGAAATGCAGACGAACCAATAAAAGTATAAAGAAAGCATCAAAAGCAAAGCAAGAAACTACAAAGAGAATGATAAATGATATGAAAGAGACTGAAACAGTGAGTCCATCCATCCCTCCTTCCTCTGTTTCCCACTCGTCTCATACTCATACGACCCCCCCTCCCCTCGTCCCTCTGCTTACCCACACCTCTCACTTCTTGTTTACCCCACCACTCTGCCCTCTCTGCACTCTGCTGTTTCTCCTTCCCCTCCCTTAATCTGAGGGGAAAAAAAAGACGCTGCAGATTCAATCAATTATTGAAAGAGTGTGTGTGTGTGTGTGTGGGGGGGGGGTGGAACGCGAGGGATAGATTCACGGAAGCGCGTTGGTTGGTCAATGCATGAAGCATTAGCCCGTTCTCAAATCTGTTTTGGAAGTGTGGTGCAGTCAGACAACAGAGGCTGCACATACTTTCAGAAGCACTTAAGGTTAACATCATTAGCAGCTTCTTCCACTGCAGCTCTCACTTCTGCCCGGGAATGCTGTGGCGTCGTTAGCAGGAGAAAACATCACCCTGGAATGCAGCAGCGGATGGCGACAGATTGGCTGACGATGTTTTTTTATGAAAAAAAAAAATGTCTCTTATCACTTCTCGTCCTCATTCTGAGCTCAAATATGAATCGCAGGAGTCTCCGTGAGCTGGATCATTCAGGCAGTCGGATAAATTATTCATCAAATCTCTACAAATACCAAAATACGCCAGCTTTTCCTCGTGTAATGTGTGTTTTCTATCTTACTTTTCTCATTAATCTGTCTCTTTTTTTAACTTGATGTAAAATCAGATTTAATCTTTAGTCCTTTGCTGTCATCTAAACAAACGCTCTGCTGTTCAGATTTGTGCATCACAAGAGTACGTTTTTATTCTTTCTTTACCTCATTTTGTCAAATTCCCACACAAAATCTTCCTTTCTCACACAAACAGAGGACAGTACTCAGTTGGTCATCTCTTCAGATGCCAGTAACAGCACAGTCACCAATGGTATGTGAGCATAAAGTTTTCTGCCCGTCCCTTTCCTCAGTC
>SSNR01000525.1:36855-93942 GCA_006937965.1 Callopanchax toddi
AAGTGCAGAATTAAAGTAAATGTATTTAAAATTAGTTTTTTGTTTGTGTTTCTTTCAGCCAAGAAGCAGGATGGAGGTGTTGCCATGGAGATGCAACCACTGAAGAGCGCAGAGGGAGGAGAGGTGGAGGACAGAGAGAAGAAGAAGACCAGTGTTCCAAAGAAAGAGAAGAGCGTGCTGCAGGGCAAGCTCACCAAACTGGCTGTTCAGATTGGCAAAGCAGGTAAACCAACGTTAACCTGGACTGGGATCAGAGCAGTCAGTATCTAACCTGCAGCAGACAGCAGTCAGAGTGAGCTCAGGCTGGAGAATCAGAGAGGAGGAGTCAAGAAAACCTCACTTTAAAAACAAGAACTATCACTTTAAATGGTCGTTTTGGAAACATTTTACACAAAAAGGTTGAGGGAAGTAATTTATTACATTTATAATGTAATAGCAGTGTAACTATTTAAAGGCTTTGGGTCAAAGTCATCCAAATAATGACATTTTATTGTGTTTTAATCGCTTTTATGACTGAAAGTGAATCGTTTGAACTGTTGAACCTTAAATAAATAAAGCAAAAAATCATTAACTACATTAAAAGAAAATGACAGAAGATGACATCACTCTTATTTAAAAGCTTTTTAATAAATTGCTGTTAGCTAGCTGCTACAAGAGAAAAGAAGCAAGTAAACATATAATCTAAACGTGATCTATAGAGGTCTCTGACCCTGCTCTTCAAGGCCCACTGTCCTGCATGTCCCCTGCTGCTACACACCTGATTTAGATGAGAACGTCATTAACAGGCTTCTGCAGAACTTGACGACATGCTGAGTCCTTTGAATCAGGTGTGCCTGCAGGGAAACCTCTGAACATGCAGGACATGAGACCCGCGTCAGACGACACACTGGGACTGCATGTTTCCTTCAAATCAGCAACGTGGGAATGTTTCCTCATCTGGTGCTCCATGGCAGTTAGAGAGACTGCAAGAGGTGGAAGTATGGAAAGCCCCGAGGGTCATAATTTGTGTATAAAAAATCTAATAAGTCATAATTATAGTATAAAAAGCCAAATGGGTCATAATTTGTGTGCTTGAAACACCCTTTAGAGACCAATAAATGCTGTTAAATAAGGTATTTTACAAATACCACTTGAGTGAAGCAACAAAAACTAAAATAATACATTTTCAGACTTGTGCTTCCTGTGACACCTCTACAGTATAACAGCCACCCTAATTCAAGCATCAGGATGTCACTAAAGTTTCCTCTGCTGTTAAACGGTGTGTTTCTTTAAGGGAGCGTGGCGTGCTGAGGATGTGCTCTTGGGAAGATGTAGTTCAGCAAGAGAAAAGAGTTTTTGTGTGTTTGGGTTGTGGGTGAATGCTGGACCTGACTGTCAAAATAAAAATATTCCTCCCATTTCTGGAAGAAAAGAACTTCCACCTCCGTCTGAATTAATGTTGATTGGTGTTGCCGTAAGATGATGAGGGTGACAGAGTTAATTTACAGCAGTTTTCTAATTATTCCTGTAAACTTCCAGCCACAAAACGTGACGTTTTACTGGTTAAGATTTCAGTTTAAAGCTCTTTATGTGACCAAAGCTTAAAAAACAGAAGAATCCTGATGATTTTTCCTTTTTTCTCCCCCTCAGGTTTGGTGATGTCGGCCATTACTGTCATCATTCTCGTGCTGTACTTCGTCATCAACACGTTTGTCGTTAAAGGTCTGTGTGTGACACGTTTTACCAGATGTTTGTTAGTCTGCTGAGGAGCCTTCATAGTGTTTGTTTGGCTCTAATGTGCCGTTTTCTGTGCGTCACAGGTCAATTGTGGCTACCAGAGTGCACGCCAATTTACATCCAGTACTTTGTCAAGTTTTTCATCATTGGAGTCACTGTGCTGGTGGTGGCTGTCCCTGAAGGCTTACCGCTGGCCGTCACTATTTCTCTGGCCTATTCTGTCAAGGTAAACCCAAACATAGCTCTAAACTGTGCAGAGATCAGCTGACAGTGTGACAGCTTATCGCCCTTTTTTTTCTAAACATCTCATTTTGTGTCATCTTCTGATTGAGGTTGTTTTAGTGTCCAGCTGCAGAAATCTAGATGAGTTTTTTTTAAAGGGATATTCCACCAGAAAGTGATTTTTTTTTTTGGTCTGTTGTCATATTCCTCATAGTTAGATCAGTGGGCAAAAACTATTAGTAAACAGCCCAGTTGTTATCCTGATCCGGCAGTACTCCTTTAGCTTTAGCTTAGCGTAAAACACTGTAAGTGAATGGTAACAACTAGCATTGTGAGAAAAAAATGTAATTAAAACTCACTCAGTGATACTAATGATACTAATTCTCCTTAGTGACCTCAGTAAACATATCTGCAAGTGAAAATAAAAAGTAACACGAAAGAATAACAAGTATTATTTTAGACTCAGGACTACTTTATGACAAAGAACATCTGTAAGCCTCCGCTGAACGGTGCAAGGACATGACGATGCAGTGGCCCCAAAGACGCCTACGTCCATAAATACTAATACTGGCTACTAGACTAAACCTGGTAACGTTTTTTGAAGATAATCTCCGTGCAGCTCCCACTTTGTGTTATTTTTCATCATCTGTGATATTTGCAAACACTGTTCGGATACATGTTTAGGGAAGTAGGTCTCCTGAATTATTTTAGTTTTTGTTATTTAATTCAATTTTTTTGCATGCTTCAGTTAAATCTAGGGACTAAACTGCTCCACCGAGCTGTTAGCCTGCAGGTCAAAGGGTTAAAGTTAATGTTTAATTATACATTATTAACATAGTTTGGTAGATATTTTAAATTTAGTCTGCATTGATAATATTTCTGAGCAGTAATTTTTGTGTTTTTTGTCTAAATTTTTACTTCTACAAATCCCGTGTTGCAGCTTTTACACTTTTTTTTTCCTGCTCATCCTCATTGACCTCCTCCTGTTCACCTTCAAACATCCCTCTGCTCTTCCTCCACGTCTCATTTCCAGAAAATGATGAAGGACAACAACCTTGTCCGGCATCTGGATGCATGTGAGACCATGGGCAACGCCACGGCCATCTGCTCCGACAAGACGGGAACCCTCACCACCAACCGCATGACTGTGGTCCAGGCTTACATAGGTATAATATACATATATAAATATACATACTTAAATTATCGCTATCAAGCAAAATGATTATCACAAGTCATGAAACCCCTTTTTGAGTTTTTTTTTTTGACAAGTCATCCATAAAAACCACAGATAGATTTGAAAGATGACCAAAACAGCTGATTTATGTAAAACTGAGTGTTAAAAATTGAGTTTTGAGGTTTTAACCTGACAATTATAAATAATTAGAGATAAAAAATGTATTCGAGTTATGTTTTTATCATTATAAATGACTCTTATTTTTGCTTTTATTATTATTATTCCTGAGGTGAAGGAACCTAACATTGGAAAAAATAAATTAAATCATGTTTTTTATGTCATGCTTGTAAATTTNAGAAATCCTCTAGGTATGTGATCTTATCTCACTGGGCTGCAACTGTCCACAACTAATTGGAGACAAAAGTAGGAGTTTAGACATCTGGGGTGGAGTCGGATTAGAACCACTGCTCCTCCATGTCGAGAGGAGCCAGCTGAGGTGGTCCAGCTGGTCAGGATGCCTCCTGGACGCCTCCATAGGGAGGAGTTTCAGGCATGTGCTGTCGGCAGGAGGTCTCTGGGTTAAACCAGGACACACTGGAAGGATTATATCTCCATGCTGGCCTGGGAACGCATAGGGGTCCCACTGAAGGAGCTGATGTTGGTCTGGGATTCCCTACTGGAACTGCCCACACAACCTGGACCCAGATAAGCAGAAGACAGCGAGGCGAGGAGGCTGTCTTATGCCTGAAACATCATTTTTTGTCTCCAGTCAGTCACAACTTACCTTCATAGGTTACCAAACCCTCACTAAGTGGTCATACTGGGTTCAGAATAAGAGAAACAGACCCTCGGACCCACATTAGATCGAGAACCCTCATGGAGGTGTAGAGACGTTTTGGAAACTTCCTTACAAAAGCTGCCGTACACCAGCGGTCACGTTCCATTATTAATTATTATTAATTAACCAATTAATTGATTTATACACAAATTTTAATTCAGGGGTACATTTGACTACAGATTTAATTACATTTCTCATAATGTGATGTGACTTTTTAATCTAAAGTGGTTTAGAAAATATTTAATTTCACGTTTTTCATGTTTATAAATAAACATCGTGAAGTTTGATGAACTGTGAGGAACTAAAGATGGAAACTTTTTACACAAAACGTTTTGTGGTCATTTGAAGAAGACCTGAGTGTAATCGTCAGAAAAATACAAACTGATCACAAAGAAAAGGAAAAACAAAAAATCATAGTAATAAATTAACTTTACAAAGTGAAAATGTAAAATGTATGATAGGAAAAATACAAAGAATGATCACAACTAACAAAAACATCAAACTACTGATGGAAAACAGCCAAAAACAAGACTAAACAACCAAAAGGAGTCACGTCATTACCAACAAAGAGAAGCAAAGAGTGACAAAATAACAAGGAGAAACAAAAACAACACAAATAAATGAAAATTAAAACCAGTAAAGAAAAACAACAATAATAATAAAAGGACATAGAGGATTTAATATACAAATTATCTGCAACAAAACAAATATTTCACTATGAAATGACTGCAGAGATGCAAAATAACTCACTGATAGAAAATACCTACAAAAAACACCTGACAAACAATAAACATGCAAAGAAAACCTAAAATCATCACAATTTATGATTAAAAACATCGGTACGTTTTTAGAGAAATGCAGACGAACCAATAAAAGTATAAAGAAAGCATCAAAAGCAAAGCAAGAAACTACAAAGAGAATGATAAATGATATGAAAGAGACTGAAACAGTGAGTCCATCCATCCCTCCTTCCTCTGTTTCCCACTCGTCTCATACTCATACGACCCCCCCTCCCCTCGTCCCTCTGCTTACCCACACCTCTCACTTCTTGTTTACCCCACCACTCTGCCCTCTCTGCACTCTGCTGTTTCTCCTTCCCCTCCCTTAATCTGAGGGGAAAAAAAAGACGCTGCAGATTCAATCAATTATTGAAAGAGTGTGTGTGTGTGTGTGTGGGGGGGGGGTGGAACGCGAGGGATAGATTCACGGAAGCGCGTTGGTTGGTCAATGCATGAAGCATTAGCCCGTTCTCAAATCTGTTTTGGAAGTGTGGTGCAGTCAGACAACAGAGGCTGCACATACTTTCAGAAGCACTTAAGGTTAACATCATTAGCAGCTTCTTCCACTGCAGCTCTCACTTCTGCCCGGGAATGCTGTGGCGTCGTTAGCAGGAGAAAACATCACCCTGGAATGCAGCAGCGGATGGCGACAGATTGGCTGACGATGTTTTTTTATGAAAAAAAAAAATGTCTCTTATCACTTCTCGTCCTCATTCTGAGCTCAAATATGAATCGCAGGAGTCTCCGTGAGCTGGATCATTCAGGCAGTCGGATAAATTATTCATCAAATCTCTACAAATACCAAAATACGCCAGCTTTTCCTCGTGTAATGTGTGTTTTCTATCTTACTTTTCTCATTAATCTGTCTCTTTTTTTAACTTGATGTAAAATCAGATTTAATCTTTAGTCCTTTGCTGTCATCTAAACAAACGCTCTGCTGTTCAGATTTGTGCATCACAAGAGTACGTTTTTATTCTTTCTTTACCTCATTTTGTCAAATTCCCACACAAAATCTTCCTTTCTCACACAAACAGAGGACAGTACTCAGTTGGTCATCTCTTCAGATGCCAGTAACAGCACAGTCACCAATGGTATGTGAGCATAAAGTTTTCTGCCCGTCCCTTTCCTCAGTCAGTGAGTGGACCCCACCGTGACAGGAACTGATGACGGACATCTAAAAATGTCTCTCAGTTTCTTGACCTTTCTTTTTTCTTCCCTTTAATGTTGTCTCTTTGTGGTTTTCTGTCCTTAAAAGTGTGTGGCCATCCTAAAACCAGAAATATGACCTGTTTATGGCAGTAAGTCTACGTCAGTTTAACTCACTCTTCTTTTATTTTCTCAGGAAAACAAGCTGACGGAGCTGTGGAGAACAATCAGAACAAAGGTAACAATTTGTGCATCTGCACCCAGAACTCCATCAAAGAGCCAATTTCTCAAAAGGATTGTGTCTTTTGCTAGTGCAATTTAGGGTTTGCATCTTTGTCTCTTTCTTAAGTCCTCACAAAGATATATTTGCACCTCACTCTGCGCTGCTGACCAATGCATGTCTCTGCTGGTGCAGTCTGTCCATACAAGGCGTCATGCATGTATTTAAAAACCTTCCCATATTTATCTTAACTCCTGTTGTTGCTAAAAGTATCAAAGAGCTGCGCTGTTCGTGGCATGCAATTATCATAAAATACTTGCAGTCTCCTGGTGATATTTGCATCTCAAGAAAGAAAATAAGGAAAAAGAGAACCAGCTGCAACGTTGCATTCACAAAAAGAGGGCAGGCGTGTCAGGAAAAGTATACCTGAACGGTTGTTTTCTTGATCAGGACATTAGAAAAAGTACTCATCAGTTTTGTGCAGATACCCTAATCCTCATGGTGATGGGAGCATCATGCACCCCGATGTCCAGAATAGCTATTTTTTTCTTTCAAATCTGTTTATTTAGTAAGTAAAAGAATGTGTGGTTCTAATTCGGAAAAGACAAAGTACTTCTTACTGAGTTAGAAATGTAATCCTGAAAACCCCTCCTCCTTCAGAACTGACTTTGTTTTTCATCTTTACTGAAGAAACTCATCATTTAACTCTCTGTCACCTTTGTTCCTGCTGTTTGTGACATGAGTCCATCATTAGATCATGAGGAACAGCAGTGATCAGATGCTGAAAAGTGCAAATTGCTCAAACTTGCTGAACTTGATGGGCATGTTTGCTCCTGCAATTAGTTTTATTTACTATCTGATGCTGAGAAGGAGCAAATGATGCACAAAAAGTTTAGCAAAAATCAGATTCAGTGAAATAGTTAGTGCATCAGGGCCTGGGTTAGAACAGCTTCTTGTTATTGGTACTTTAGGACGTTTAGGGCAGCAAACTAGCTGCTGGCTGAACGGTTTGGACTTGGGATGATCTTCAACAAGATGAATGAAGTGCAGAATTAAAGTAAATGTATTTAAAATTAGTTTTTTGTTTGTGTTTCTTTCAGCCAAGAAGCAGGATGGAGGTGTTGCCATGGAGATGCAACCACTGAAGAGCGCAGAGGGAGGAGAGGTGGAGGACAGAGAGAAGAAGAAGACCAGTGTTCCAAAGAAAGAGAAGAGCGTGCTGCAGGGCAAGCTCACCAAACTGGCTGTTCAGATTGGCAAAGCAGGTAAACCAACGTTAACCTGGACTGGGATCAGAGCAGTCAGTATCTAACCTGCAGCAGACAGCAGTCAGAGTGAGCTCAGGCTGGAGAATCAGAGAGGAGGAGTCAAGAAAACCTCACTTTAAAAACAAGAACTATCACTTTAAATGGTCGTTTTGGAAACATTTTACACAAAAAGGTTGAGGGAAGTAATTTATTACATTTATAATGTAATAGCAGTGTAACTATTTAAAGGCTTTGGGTCAAAGTCATCCAAATAATGACATTTTATTGTGTTTTAATCGCTTTTATGACTGAAAGTGAATCGTTTGAACTGTTGAACCTTAAATAAATAAAGCAAAAAATCATTAACTACATTAAAAGAAAATGACAGAAGATGACATCACTCTTATTTAAAAGCTTTTTAATAAATTGCTGTTAGCTAGCTGCTACAAGAGAAAAGAAGCAAGTAAACATATAATCTAAACGTGATCTATAGAGGTCTCTGACCCTGCTCTTCAAGGCCCACTGTCCTGCATGTCCCCTGCTGCTACACACCTGATTTAGATGAGAACGTCATTAACAGGCTTCTGCAGAACTTGACGACATGCTGAGTCCTTTGAATCAGGTGTGCCTGCAGGGAAACCTCTGAACATGCAGGACATGAGACCCGCGTCAGACGACACACTGGGACTGCATGTTTCCTTCAAATCAGCAACGTGGGAATGTTTCCTCATCTGGTGCTCCATGGCAGTTAGAGAGACTGCAAGAGGTGGAAGTATGGAAAGCCCCGAGGGTCATAATTTGTGTATAAAAAATCTAATAAGTCATAATTATAGTATAAAAAGCCAAATGGGTCATAATTTGTGTGCTTGAAACACCCTTTAGAGACCAATAAATGCTGTTAAATAAGGTAT
The DNA here is from genome assembly GCA_006937965.1 of Callopanchax toddi. NCBI lineage: Eukaryota > Metazoa > Chordata > Actinopteri > Cyprinodontiformes > Nothobranchiidae > Callopanchax > Callopanchax toddi. The sequence goes on from SSNR01000525.1 coordinate 45,109, forward strand.
TTTACAAATACCACTTGAGTGAAGCAACAAAAACTAAAATAATACATTTTCAGACTTGTGCTTCCTGTGACACCTCTACAGTATAACAGCCACCCTAATTCAAGCATCAGGATGTCACTAAAGTTTCCTCTGCTGTTAAACGGTGTGTTTCTTTAAGGGAGCGTGGCGTGCTGAGGATGTGCTCTTGGGAAGATGTAGTTCAGCAAGAGAAAAGAGTTTTTGTGTGTTTGGGTTGTGGGTGAATGCTGGACCTGACTGTCAAAATAAAAATATTCCTCCCATTTCTGGAAGAAAAGAACTTCCACCTCCGTCTGAATTAATGTTGATTGGTGTTGCCGTAAGATGATGAGGGTGACAGAGTTAATTTACAGCAGTTTTCTAATTATTCCTGTAAACTTCCAGCCACAAAACGTGACGTTTTACTGGTTAAGATTTCAGTTTAAAGCTCTTTATGTGACCAAAGCTTAAAAAACAGAAGAATCCTGATGATTTTTCCTTTTTTCTCCCCCTCAGGTTTGGTGATGTCGGCCATTACTGTCATCATTCTCGTGCTGTACTTCGTCATCAACACGTTTGTCGTTAAAGGTCTGTGTGTGACACGTTTTACCAGATGTTTGTTAGTCTGCTGAGGAGCCTTCATAGTGTTTGTTTGGCTCTAATGTGCCGTTTTCTGTGCGTCACAGGTCAATTGTGGCTACCAGAGTGCACGCCAATTTACATCCAGTACTTTGTCAAGTTTTTCATCATTGGAGTCACTGTGCTGGTGGTGGCTGTCCCTGAAGGCTTACCGCTGGCCGTCACTATTTCTCTGGCCTATTCTGTCAAGGTAAACCCAAACATAGCTCTAAACTGTGCAGAGATCAGCTGACAGTGTGACAGCTTATCGCCCTTTTTTTTCTAAACATCTCATTTTGTGTCATCTTCTGATTGAGGTTGTTTTAGTGTCCAGCTGCAGAAATCTAGATGAGTTTTTTTTAAAGGGATATTCCACCAGAAAGTGATTTTTTTTTTTGGTCTGTTGTCATATTCCTCATAGTTAGATCAGTGGGCAAAAACTATTAGTAAACAGCCCAGTTGTTATCCTGATCCGGCAGTACTCCTTTAGCTTTAGCTTAGCGTAAAACACTGTAAGTGAATGGTAACAACTAGCATTGTGAGAAAAAAATGTAATTAAAACTCACTCAGTGATACTAATGATACTAATTCTCCTTAGTGACCTCAGTAAACATATCTGCAAGTGAAAATAAAAAGTAACACGAAAGAATAACAAGTATTATTTTAGACTCAGGACTACTTTATGACAAAGAACATCTGTAAGCCTCCGCTGAACGGTGCAAGGACATGACGATGCAGTGGCCCCAAAGACGCCTACGTCCATAAATACTAATACTGGCTACTAGACTAAACCTGGTAACGTTTTTTGAAGATAATCTCCGTGCAGCTCCCACTTTGTGTTATTTTTCATCATCTGTGATATTTGCAAACACTGTTCGGATACATGTTTAGGGAAGTAGGTCTCCTGAATTATTTTAGTTTTTGTTATTTAATTCAATTTTTTTGCATGCTTCAGTTAAATCTAGGGACTAAACTGCTCCACCGAGCTGTTAGCCTGCAGGTCAAAGGGTTAAAGTTAATGTTTAATTATACATTATTAACATAGTTTGGTAGATATTTTAAATTTAGTCTGCATTGATAATATTTCTGAGCAGTAATTTTTGTGTTTTTTGTCTAAATTTTTACTTCTACAAATCCCGTGTTGCAGCTTTTACACTTTTTTTTTCCTGCTCATCCTCATTGACCTCCTCCTGTTCACCTTCAAACATCCCTCTGCTCTTCCTCCACGTCTCATTTCCAGAAAATGATGAAGGACAACAACCTTGTCCGGCATCTGGATGCATGTGAGACCATGGGCAACGCCACGGCCATCTGCTCCGACAAGACGGGAACCCTCACCACCAACCGCATGACTGTGGTCCAGGCTTACATAGGTATAATATACATATATAAATATACATACTTAAATTATCGCTATCAAGCAAAATGATTATCACAAGTCATGAAACCCCTTTTTGAGTTTTTTTTTTTGACAAGTCATCCATAAAAACCACAGATAGATTTGAAAGATGACCAAAACAGCTGATTTATGTAAAACTGAGTGTTAAAAATTGAGTTTTGAGGTTTTAACCTGACAATTATAAATAATTAGAGATAAAAAATGTATTCGAGTTATGTTTTTATCATTATAAATGACTCTTATTTTTGCTTTTATTATTATTATTCCTGAGGTGAAGGAACCTAACATTGGAAAAAATAAATTAAATCATGTTTTTTATGTCATGCTTGTAAATTTTGCTTATTAAAACAACACTACAGCTTTTCATTGATGCCAAATTGACAAAAATGTAGTGATTTTATTGTTCAGATTATATTCCTAACCTGAGTAAAGAGTTTTTAGGAACGGAACATAATGAGTCTGTTTTCAAAAGTAATGAAATTTGAGTGTCTCTCTGCAGGTGACGTGCACCACCGTGTGATCCCAGACCCCGGACAGATCAACCCTCGAGCTCTGGATCTGTTAGTCAACGCTATCTCCATCAACAGCGCCTACACATCCAAGATCCTAGTGAGTCATGCTGTTCGAGACGCTGCCGTTTTGCTAATAATCCTCCAAGTTTAAGCATTTTTATAAATGCATTAAAAACCTAATGATTCTGTGAATGATGAAATATTTACAGCTTTTAAAAAAATACTTTGTTGCCTCATCGTTTATCCTCTGATTTAACTTTGCACCAAACCTTTTCTCCCAACAGCCGCCTGATGTGGAGGGAGGTCTTGCCAAGCAGGTGGGTAACAAGACAGAGTGTGGCCTGCTGGGGTTTGTTTTAGACCTTCAGCGAGACTACACCCCTGTGAGAGAGCAGATCCCTGAGGAGAAACTGTACAAGGTCAGAAATCAAATTCTATATTCTGCATTCTACATGCCAACAGCACGACTTCTGATCAACATCACACACCCGTCTTCTGTCTCTCAGGTGTATACGTTCAACTCTGTGCGCAAATCTATGAGTACGGTGATCAGACTGTCCGATGGTACCTTCCGTCTCTACAGCAAAGGAGCCTCTGAGATCATGCTGAAGAAGTGAGTGATGGTAGAAGACGGGGGAGGTGGAGGTGCTGCAGGGTGGCTTCAGTCAAGTCAGAGTTTATTTATAAAGCAGCTCATTTAAAAACAACCTTCACTGCTGAGCCGTTCAAATATAAACTCAGTCATTAATATACTGACGGTACAGAGGAACCCAAAAGCAATAAAATACAGGATAAAGATTAAATAAAATAAACTAAAAGCCAATGAAACCAGATGCGTTTTCATTACTGATTAATGCATTAAGGTAACCATGGTAACCACCAGTTGCTGTTCCACAGACTGGAGGTTCATTCTGAATGATGTACAGTCCTGAAGCGAGCAGAGGAAGTGATGTCACACGCAGCATGTACATATAGACGTTACACAGGTCACATGTCACGCTCCAGAGGCGTAAACGTCAGATAAAATGTGACCTGAACGTTCAGATTTACGTCGCTTTGAAAATGATTTGAACGTGACCGCGGTCGGATCGGAACGTCGTTCAAACTTTACTTCAGATTAAAGCGGCTCTCTGGATTATTTTTCTCTGTATCAAAGTTTTCTAAATGTTTTAAATGATATTTCAGGTCTAAACTATGATCTTTGGTTAGAGTTCCACAACATCTGTCATTCTGATGAAGACCCTCCTTCCTCCTATAGACCCCTTTGCATTATTTCTTGCCGCCGACATTTTTTAGCCAATGAAATTCAAATGTCTGCATTCTCTCAACATGCACGCGCATCCAGCAAACCTCTACCAGTAGGGGGCGCTGTCGTACAGGACGCTCCGTGTGTTTCTCTGTTTACCGTCTCGTTCACTGAGGACTCACAGCTCATTTCTACTAAAAACCTTCCCATTTCCCAGCTAAAGATGGATTTATTTTTGTTTTTAAACCTTTCATCTCACAGAATGGTAAGGCTTGACAGGATTACGCGTTTATTTTGGTCAGAAAGTTCATTCAGGGCTGAGTCATTTCTCTGTTCAGCTACAGACAGAGTAGCAGCAGCTAGCTGCTACAAAGCTAAATATCAGAAGCAGCAGGGACAGAGAGGGCTCATCAGACCCTCGTAGTGTTGGAATAAGATTTGTGAACTGTGAGTGATTAAACCCTACACATTGAGCTGCACACTTTATGCCCACAACGTAATGCGCCGTGTGCACGCGCGCACACGCGACCGGACGCGCGTGTTGAGATGTTTGGAGGAGGAGCCGCTGGACGTTAGATTCAAAAACTGCTCTCTTGATGAAATAATCCACAATGTGGCTTTAAGTGAGAGTCCAAACTGGTCCAGATCATGTTTAGTTGAGATGAATGACTACATTTTTTAGAGATAAAAAATGATGTCTTTTTGTTTTTATCCCAGGTGTTCCTACGTTCTAGACGCCAACGGAGAACCTCGCAGCTTCCGCCCACGAGACCGAGACGAGATGGTCAAACAGGTGAGGCTCGTTCTGACGACGTGAAGGAGGTTTTTTCTTTTATACTATTAAATAACTATTATTTATCAGGTGGTTAACATTTGTTATCTTTAAATGGACCAATAATTCATTCATTCTTCAGGATTGAAGCTAAACTAAATAAACTATTTTTCTTATTCAAAACAAACAAGAAAATGATGTCATTCATCTCTTAGTGATAGGATGTGGAATAGTTCATAATGTACTGGTAGTTATGATTGGTAAATATTATTTTGATAACCAAATATTTCAGGATAATAAACTGAAATTATGACACGCAGTCAAAAATACCTAAAAATGTCTTTCAGTTTTTTTCTTTGAGCTAAAAAAGGAAGGAATCTACAAACGTGCATGACTCAAAATCTGACCAGTCCTTTATTTAGCTTTTTATCACCTGCTACAAAAACAAGGTGATTATGCCTGTCTGTGTTTATGAAGTCAGAAATGGGTATAATCAGTTACTTTTACAGATATTGAGCTGAAAGTGATGGTGGCTGAGAGTCTGCCTCAACAGATTCTCTGAGCTCTAATGAATCATTCAAGACCGTCTCTGTCCGTAATCAAAACATCTCAGGAACCAGTGAATGGATTTTAACAAAACTTGCTTCTTTAAGCCCTTCAAGCTTCAGGTCCTGATAAAGACTGTTACAGAAGACGTTATTATATTGTTGCTGTTGGAGTATCTGTTCTTTCAGTCGATTGCTTTAGCCCGTTTGTCATTATTATCGCACTCTCTTCCTATGTAAATATTGTTCTGTGATTTCTGTGATATTTTCTGCTTCAAAGATAATAAAAAGGCTAAAAGCTGCCAGGTTGTTTGAAGAATCACAAAGCTTTTGATAAAGTCACCACATCCTGGAATTGTCAAGATAAACACACATCTCCTCCACACTCCGTCAGCTGTTTTGTGACATTAAAGCTGGATATTTTCTGAAAGCTGCTTTGCTGACTCAGCCTTCTTACTTCAAATATCCACCAACAAAAATATCTTCCACTTTAACACGTCGCGCGTCCAAATTTACACTAAACGCCAGGAGCGTTTCTGAACCACATGTCTGCAGAAATGTGGCGTCAGCTTTGGCGGACTTACATTATGTTCCAAACCTGTTAAACATGAAAAGTTTTCGCTGCTTCAGCTCTGTTGTGATTCAAGCGTTAGGCAGGAAATCACATGTATTTGTATATCAGAGTGTGCAGCGTAAGCGCTGTGTAATTGACTGACAGGCTGACGGATCTAAATTTGGCTCATGATGAACACAGCTTGTGCCGTGAGAAAAATAACTGCTCCTTCCACAACTTGATTCCAGCTCAGTAGTTCAGTTTGCGTTGTGGCAGCTTTATGTCACCTCCTCTTTGTATCACATTGTGCTGTCTGCAGCGAGCCGGGGGTCTCTCCCTGCAGCTGCGTCACATAGAATCCATCATAACTTTACCCCAAACCTTATTTATGCTTTAGAAATTAGAGTGTAAGTGTCAGTTCTTACACAGCGAGCCAGACAGGGTGAGGAGTTTCTGGATCTTCTTCTGATCGTGTTTATAATGATGATTTGATTACTAGGTGATTGAGCCAATGGCGTGTGAGGGTTTGAGGACCATCTGCATTGCCTACCGTGATTTGTCACCAAGTCCGGAGCCCGAATGGGACAACGAGGCAGAAATAGTGACGGAGTTGACCTGCATCACTGTGGTTGGAATAGAAGACCCCGTGCGACCCGAGGTTTGATACTGTAGAGGGTTCAGAGTTTGTGCAGTTCATAATATGTCATTTAGCTCGTATTTTTATTTTATTTGACGTTGTGTTTCTGTGTGAACAAATTCCTTTGACCTTTCCAAGGTGCCGGAGGCCATCCGGAAGTGTCAGCGTGCCGGCATCACAGTGCGGATGGTAACTGGTGATAACATAAACACAGCCAGGGCCATAGCTGCCAAATGTGGCATCATTCACCCCGGAGATGACTTTATCTGTCTGGAGGGCAAAGAGTTTAACCGACGAATCAGGAACGAGAAGGGGGAGGTAAGTTTGGTTCCCACAAGGGTCAAATGTTCAAGTTAAAGTGAGCGTTTAAGAGTCCGTGTGAAAGTGTGGGGGTAAATCGGTCACAGGGGCTCAAACAATAACTACAATTATATTTAGTGTGGTCTAGAAAAGTGTTTAAAGACGAAAAATAAAAGGAAACAATTTTATTAATGAATTTTGAAGGGTGTCAAAGCAACTACAGCCACAAATCCAACTTCCAACATACATCAGCTTTCTTCTGTAAGTTCCAACAGTCATTTGGGACTTTCATAATAATCTAAGCTGAGACCAAATATCTGTGTTTGATGTGGAAACTGAAGGAGAAGTGTAAATAGAACCATGATTAACAGAAATGTTAAAGCTGCTGCCAGTGGCTCATTAGGGTTGCTACGGGAACCACCTCATTAAGTTAACCCCAGTACCCATCAGAAACTCATTAAAGTAACCATGGTAACCACCAGTAACTCAATATAGTATTCATGGTAACCACTCATCAAGGTACCCATGGTAACCATCAGCTGCTTATTAGGTTAACCATGATGACAAAGAGTAACTCATTGAGGTAACCATGGTAACAATTAGGATCACTATGGTAACACTACACAGACTTACGGTCAGTAAAAACTGAGCCTCATAAAATGGTTTATTATTTGAAAATTAAAAGTCGTGTCCAGCTAGCAACAAGTAACCAGAAGAATCTCACAAAGAAACAAAGGAGTATTTACATAAGGAGGATACCAACTGGACGATGCAGGTGAAGTTAATGGAGTCAGGTAGACGGCGGAGGGTCAGCTCCTGTTTGTATCTTCACTGAAACAAAAATTCATCAGCATAAACAAAAACTAGACATCTGAAAGCAACATGGAAACCTACAGGAAGGATGCCCCCTAGTGGCTGGTTCCAGTAATAGTTTTAAGGCTCATCCTCTTAATGTAAATGAATGAGACTTTGTTTTAAGACTTTATGTTTAAAAAAAACTCAAATTCCACCTCAGGTCCTTTTTGTCAGGAGTTGACTCCTGTTGATTCACATAGTTATTACCGCCTACCTTATTATGTTATAATTTATAACTTATAAATAGTTCTTCAATGCTTTAAAGAGCGAGGGGTGGGGTGGGGGGAAGGTGTTTTATGTGTTTAAAAGCAAATTTGAGTTTTTATTTAAACCACTTTTAATGTTGCATATATTTATTGATTGATTTGCTCTGTCACGAGTCAGACTGGACACAGTATTTTTTGAGCAGTTTTCTGTTTCTTTTACATGCCAAATCTTTATCTAAAAGCCTGCAGTTTAATGCACATGTAGTGAAATAAGATCACAGATTTTCACTCTGAAAAACTGAATATGAAAGCATCTCAAGTTCCACCCTTTTTAACCTGATGTGTTCTCTGTAATAAAAAAAAAAAGTAACATTTGTACAGGCAGCGCTTTCATCTAACCCATTTAGCTGTATCATTTGAATTTAGCAGAATACCTAATGGGATAGATAGCTGATTAGTGCTGCACCTTTGCTTTTCTAAAGAGTGTGAATTTAAATTTACTCTGTAAAATGCTGCGTGTAAATTGTAATTATGCAGCCTCTCTGTGGTTGATTGAATGGCAGCGAGTGCTCCATAAGAGCGGGTTTTACAGCAGCTCTTTGATCCTTTTGCCTCCATCGCAGCGTCGCAGCGGCTCAGGGTTAACAGTGACATTTAGTGAAAGATGCTCTTCTTCCTCACACAGCTTCTCTTCTCTTCCTCTCACAGATCGAACAGGAGCGCATCGATAAGATCTGGCCCAAACTGCGCGTGCTGGCTCGGTCCTCACCGACCGACAAACACACATTGGTTAAAGGTGAGACTCAGCATCACTAACAAAAACACAAACATCCAGTCACACAGACACACAACTTGAGCCGTCTCATGTGTGTCCAGGCATCATTGACAGCAGCGTCGTAGAACAGAGGCAGGTTGTCGCAGTAACAGGAGACGGGACTAATGACGGGCCAGCTTTGAAGAAGGCTGATGTCGGCTTCGCCATGGTAACCTGAAATTTTATTCACCTTTAATGTTCATGGTGTTAAAGCCCTCCTCCGGTTACAACAAACGCTCAGACTGGCTCTGGAGCTGCATGTGGCTCTTTGTAAGTTTGTCTAAAAATATAAAAAATTATACTTTTTCTCTCCTTAATGGCATAAAAAGAGGCTGCTTTAGCAGGTTTTTAAAATACAAAGTGTGTTCCTGAGGCTCTGCATCCTCATGTGTGGATGTTATGTTATGTCTGTAATGTTTAATATTGTTTAACTTTGACCTTTTGTTGTTATTTAAGGAAGACTGGTTTTAATTTAAATCTTCTTTAATTAGTTACTTAATTTAGGATTAATTTAGAATATTTTTAAAACTGTTTTGGTTTATGAAGTCCTGCTAATCCCAAATAGCTAAGTGAGATAAAAAAGTAAAGTAAACAGAACCTCAAGTCTCAGGGAGATGCATTTCAACAATTCTCATACAGGTCACAACGTGTATAATCACTTTTTTAGGGTTAAAGCAGCTATGTGGATTATTTTTCTATGTATCAAAGTTTTTTAAATGATATTTCAGGTCTAAACTATGATCTATGGGTAGAGTTACACAACATCTGTTATTCTGCTGAAGACCCTCCTTCCTCCTAGAGACCCCTTTGAATTCTGTCTGACCGGTGAACTTTTTCAGCCAATAAAATTCAAGTTTCCACATTGTGGACTGTCAGTGTCTTCCTGTTTCCAGTCTCAGCGGTCATGGAGAAGGCAGAGCTAATTTCTACAAAAAAGTTATCCATCCCCCGGCTACTGAGGGATATATTTATATTTTTACACTTTTCTTCACACAAAATGGCAAGGCTTGCCAAGGATATGCGTTTATTGTGGCGAAGAATTCCATTCTAGAGCGAGTGTCTCCTCATTTCCGGGTTCTGCAGCTTCCCTGTTCAAGAGCGACACGTTTCATAAGCACAGTGACAGTCAGGTCTCATCAGAGCATCGTACAGAGTGAGAACATGATTAGTGAGCTGTGAGTGATTGAACCCTGCGATGCAGTCATACAGTTTGGGTAGAGAGCCACAACCGTGCAGTTTATGATCGACTTTAGAGAGGGGGGTTGGGAGGGGCCATGGTACGTTGGATTAAAAAAAAATTCTCTCTTGATGAAATACTCCACATAGGGGCTTTAAGCTAGAAATATTTGTTTGATCAATGTCAAAGTATCTCCGTTGCTTTAATCAGGAGTGGAAATGCAACTGTAACGTCTTTGTCCTAAAACCTAATAACTGCAACATAAACGGATGCTTTTTATTTTTTTTATTTTTTTATTTTATTTTTTTATTATTATTTTTTTTTTAATTATTTTTTTTTTAACCCCGTGTCCTGTCCGGCTGTGGAGCAAACAGAATAATGTCTGAGTGCCAAAACAAGCCCAACAGTGTTGCTGTTTCAGGTGAGAGGTTACAGCCACTGCTATAAAACTCCTCCTGATTTTTGTTTAAATATAACCCCCAAAATCTTTATTAGAATGTTTTTATGGTTGATTGGACACGGAGCCTGAAAGTGAAGCGAAGGGTACAGAAAGAGGGATGGGGGAGAAAGTAAACAGAAAAAGAAGAGAACAAGAGACGTGAAGAGTCCACTTCTAGACCTGTAAATAAAGCACAAACAAACAAGCAAACAAAACAGGAAGAAAAGATACAACAGCAACAAACAGCATATGAATACACAACAGTTGTGATATTCTTCAAATGTATACGTATACACCAGTTCAAGAGAGTTCAGTGCCAACCACAGCCCCAGTCAATGTGTCTGAAAACACCTGAGTCCGTCTTTATGTGAGCACCTTGTGATCACCTGTGTGTATATATACGAGCTTGTTTATGCAAGGTTTCTCTATTGAAACATTCAATAATAAGTTCGAGGAGCCACAGACCCGCCCCCAAGGCCCACGGAGGACGCAGAGGAGGTCCAGGCCCCAGACGTCCGGAGGCCACCCAGGGCACGGACACCCCAGGGAGATCGCCGTCAGGGCAGTCGCTAAACTCTCCCCCAGAGGGCGCAGAGGCTCACCCCACGTGGGCCCCCCGGCAGTCGCCGCGCTAGAGCCCCTGGGGGGTCGCGGCTAGGAGCTCACAGGCACCGCCTGCAGCCGGCCATCCAGGGTAGATCCAGCCGGAACTAGAGACCCGAGACCCAGGAGCGAACCAGCCCCAGCAGAGGCCCGACCACCCCCGGGGGCCCAGATCCCACCAGGCAGCCACAGGAAGAAGAGCAGGCAGACGCCCCCAGCACCCAGACCCAGACCCCGAGACACCCCAGCACGCCACTGGAGAAAGGCACCACCAATGCCGAGGCGCAGCCAGGGAGGATAGTCTCTGCCGAGGAGGGCCTAGCATGTCACAGAGAGGGGGGGGGGGGGACGAAACCTGACAGAAAAACAGTCACACACAGACACAATCACTCTCCCTCCCTCATGCGTGCACACACACATTCCTGCAAACATACCAAGACACACAATAGACGCTGTACACCCACTCTCGCTCCCCATGCACACTCTATGTTTAGGACCAGGGACCAGCGCCCTAAGGGTGAAGCCGGCCCTGAGATCCAGAAGATGGTCCCTCCCTTACTGAAGTGGGGATAAGCAGACCACCGCGCACCCCGCCGCAGCCGAGCAGCACCCCACTGCAGACCCCGACCAGACGGCCCGCTCCACTCCAGGCCCCAGGCAGCAAGCAAAGAACAGGGGTGTGTGAAGACCCCAAGTCTCCCCCCACCTGCTCCAATGTGGTGTTGATGCGTGTTGTAGTAAGATGCTTTTAAAAAGAGTGGGGGGCGGCCCACCATCCCCCGCCCTGGATCCTAAGTGTCTAAATGCGTTGAGATGGGTAATGACACCGGAGGAGAGGTTAGCCGGCTAGACCTCCCTCCCCCCCGGGTATTACTGGGTGTAATTCCTCCAAAAGACCCTAGATGCATAATGTAAGAATGTCTGTGGTGGAAGTGTTTAAATTGTGCAATAAAATTGGGCCACAGGACTGCAGAGATGGTGTTCCACACCCATGACGTACCCGTGACCCAAAGCCCTGTGTGTGTGGTGATGTGACGGAGCAGATGGAGGGAAAAATCCGGGGATGGGGAGGCAAGACTGGGGGGGACAAGCCCTCCCAGGGGGCCAGCTCCCCCGCTGGCCCCAGTAAGCACCCCCGTTCCCCAAAACCACCCAGGGCAGGGAGATCGCCGGCCCACCCATCCAGGTCCACGGCAGGAGCCCCACACAGCGCCACGGAGCCCACGGAGTCCCCCACCCCCACCCCAGCAGGGTAACTATACCTCCCTCAATCACGCACATAGTAACTACAAACTTACATAGGACATAGACACCCAGGCAAAGCCCCCCCCCCAGACCCAAGACTCCTCCCCCCCAGCGCAGATGGAACCAGCCCCACATGGCTAGGTGGTACCAAGGCCCACCAGCAAACTAAAGGCCCCAGAGCCAGGGCCAGGCACCGGGACAGACACCAGCCCCCCCCGCCAGCAACACGCCAAGCAGAACCCGAGCCCCCAGGACCACCCCAGGCCCCAGCCAGAGACGGCCCGCCCCAGAACCCGAGCCCCCAGACCCCCCCGGAATGACCCAGCCACCCAGCAGCTACCTGCAGCCTCCGCCGCAGAGCACCCCAGACCCCAGACACGGCCGCCAGAGGGACACCCTGAGGCAGCCAAAACGCCACCCCAGCAGGAGACGCAGCCCTACGTCAGACCCCCCCATCGAGCCCGTCCCCAGGCAACCCCCAGACGCCCAAAACCCAGACACCCCCCCACACCCCCACACCGCCCCGGTGGACAAAGCCCAGAACCCCCCCCCCCCCATCCTTACTATGTGATGGAACTGATCAAAGTTGCCCAGAGAGATTTTTTAGGAGTGGAGGCAGAGGTCGTCTCAAGGTTAATATAGTCCAACAACAGATTCCTATACTGGTTCAAACTGAGATTATTTTTGTTTTTCCAGTTTATGAGGATTGTTTTCTTAGCGATGCATAGGGCCGTTAGAACCATGTGAGCTGAATTAATCTCTGTGATGACATCATCTAAATCTCCCAGCAAGCAAACTGGAGGGGAAGCTGGAATATTACATTTCAGACACTTTGACAGATCTTCACATATCCAGGACCAAAATCTCTGCACAGGTGGACAATACCAAAGTGCATGAATATAGGTGTCAGGGGTGTTGTCTGTGCAGCTTGTGCAAATTTCAGATGGTGCATAACCCATCCTGAACATCCGATGACCTGTATAGTGAACTCTATGTGGGATTTTATATTGAATTAATTGTAAACTGGGGTTTCTAGTCATTCTAAAAGATTTTAAACATGTCTGAGACCAGAAGTTTTGGTCATAACTGACTGATAGGTCCGCCTCCCACTTAGCTATAGGAAGAGATATCAAATCATGTACTTTAGACAGTAACCTATATATTTTAGATAGTAACTTCGGAGATTTGAGATTAAGGAAATCTAATACCCTTGATGGTGTTTGTAGCTCTGTTCTATTAAACTTAAATTTATGTTTTATTATAGATTTAATTTGCTGATATTCTAAAAATCTATTCCTGTCAACCCCATATTGTGAGACTATCCTGTTAAATGGGATGAAATCAGTTCCCTCAAAGAAATGTTCCAGGTATACGATTCCTTTACTCCTCCAGTCTGAGAAGTTGATCATATTGTTGTTTTGTAGGATGTCAGGATTGTTCCAGATGGGTGTACGCCTGCATGGAATCAGTGAAGACTCAGTCATTTTCAGATACTCCCACCATGCTGTCAGCGAAGAGCTGATGTTAGGGCTTTTAAAGCAAGCTTTTCGTTTAATGTTTGAGCTAATAAATGGTAGATCTGAAATCTCTATATTGTTGCATATTGTCTGTTCTACGTCTAACCAGGACTCATCTAGTGGGTCCTGCTTAATCCATCTTGAGATGTATTGTAGCCTGTTGGCTAAGAAGTAAGTAAGAAAAACGGATGCTTTTTAAACATAATATAAAACTTTATATTTCATGTGCTGAGTAGATTTGACTGCTTTAGACACATTTATTTAGTAGAAGGAAATATGGCTCATTTGAATGCTAAAGCTGCAAACCATTGATCCAAGATGTGTCTTTGCACATTTTGTAATAAGTGCACACCGTTAATGCCAGAATAATTTGTTTTAAAGGTGATTTGAATTGTAAAAATTGTACTCTTACTCACACCAAGTGGTGGAGCTTCGAGGCAGAACAACACGATATTGAGCCAGTCGCACTCTGAAGTGATTTGGACGCTTGAATGCTCACTGGCATGAATCATGTCATGAGTCGCCTCCCCCTCACCCTGTCTCAATCTCTGCCAGGGTATTGCAGGGACAGACGTGGCTAAAGAGGCGTCCGACATCATCCTGACTGATGACAACTTCAGCAGCATTGTCAAGGCGGTGATGTGGGGACGAAACGTCTACGATAGCATCTCCAAGTTCCTGCAGTTCCAGCTCACAGTCAACGTAGTGGCTGTCATCGTGGCCTTCACTGGGGCCTGCATCACTCAGGTGGACAGTCACACATGCATGCTGACACGTGCATTCCTGCACACACACATGTATTACAGATGCCACTTCTTTAAGCATCACTCACCTCATATCTAACAAGACAAACCAAATGCTGAAATGCTTTTATTGCATTTTTAGAACAAGCTTACATAAGCAGAGATGATCTGACACTTGCAATGATTCACATGATTTAATGTAAAAGAAATATTAACCTCTACAGTTTGTGTGTGTTTAAGCGTTAGGTATATTTTTAAAAACACATAAACCCCAATTCATCACAGATAATATCTGAATTTGTAATGGTTGCAGATATAAATGAACAAACATTAAAAAAGAGAGATAAAATCATAAGAGGACGATGACAAAGTGCCAGTTCAGAGTGACGTTTGTTAAACAAGGTAATCAGAGTACGCGGCTCAATAACTTTACATTTTAAATCAGTTAAATAAATAATTCATACGTTCAAAACCCATAACTCGCTGAGATTTATTTTCTGAAAGACGGCAGCTCTTAGAACAAAAACATAAGCAGCATTCACAGGAAATGTGTTTTAGATCACAAAAAGAACAACTCACAAAAAACAAGATGTTCTCACTAGGGCTGGGTACCGTAACACGGTACTACCGTGGTACCGACCGAAAACCTTCGGTAGGTAGTAATACTGGAAAAATTTTTTTTTTTCGATACTAAGTTTCGGTACTTTTACAATAAAATGTCCCTTTAAATGCGCTGCTCCAGCCCCGCTCTGATCGGCGCACACACAGGCTGAGGGACACACAAAGCCCCTCCTCTCCTCTCAACAGTTTCGGCAAAAAATAAATAAAAAATTGGCAGACCCGAGTCCGCGAGCCGCGACCCGGGTCTGGATAAGCGGAGGTAGACGAAGCGAGACCTTCCTCTCTTGTTTAAACACTCTCGTTGGTACAGACCGGACCGTCAGAACGGCAGATTAAAAAGATCAGACCCGAGCACAAACTAATAGCATGTTACGATGAACAAACCACATAATAAAAACTTAAAAGACCACAAGGCGATGACCAAAACATGACAGAACATAACTACAAAAATGTAAATATTTCTGCTCTGTGATCTGGACTAATCAAACTAAAAACTAACTTTACACGTGAAGAAAAAACTAAATCCCACTATACACAACTTTACTATGACCTAACTACTTCTAAAGGAGCAGAAAGCATAAATCCTAACCACAGAAGTGTGTTATGAGAGACTAATAATATACTTCAGAATAAATAAGTCCTAAAAAATACAATTTATTTGTAGATCTTTTTAGACTCTGTTTGTAATAAATGAACAAAAGTGTATTCCTTTTTACGGCGTCTGTTTATATCATTTTTTTGTTTATTTTTAACGTTTCAGTGCTTTACAGTTTTAAATAACATCCACCGTGGTGTTTGCTGATTGGTGCCTGGATCCTATTGGCTCGTCACACTTGTAGTTTGGATTCATGATGATGGCAGCTTAGAGCTGAACTCTTCACATGAACTCAGAGAACTTGATTCCAGTGACTTATGGGATTTCTGACACGTCTTTGCAGGACTCTCCTCTGAAGGCGGTGCAGATGCTTTGGGTCAATCTGATCATGGACACGTTTGCTTCTCTGGCCCTGGCCACCGAACCCCCCACCGAAGCCCTGTTGTTAAGGAAGCCCTACGGTCGGAACAACCCGCTCATCTCTCTGACCATGATGAAGAACATCCTGGGTCATGGCGTCTACCAGCTGGTCATCATCTTCACTCTGCTGTTCATAGGTGCACCAATACTCAACATTATCTTTGTGAAAACTTTTTTTTTTTTAACTTTAACTGCATGTCTGATTCCATCTAAACACTACGACTAAATCTGAGCCTTAAACAGTCCTCTGGCGGTTGTCCTGGAATGACTGAACACAGCAGAGGGGCCAAACTGTCAACATTTTCAAATCCATTCCTCACTCCCAGGTTCTCGAAATAAATTCTGTCCTCACAAACAGACTCACAGAATGTTTGTGCAGTGGGGAATGTCAGGATGCTTATATAAAGAAAGTAACAGAAAATAATTCAGCCTTAGCAGAGACACACACAGACGCACAGGCAGCCTAGCAGTGGTCTGACTCACCGGATGTCTGCTGTTGGTAATTGGCCTGGTCAGACTCGTTGGAGAATGCATGCACGAACAGCTACAGGCATCACGGATGTCTCTGTTCTAATAAAGTCCTTATGAAGTTCAGATGTTTTCTTTGTGTGTCCACTACAAAACTGAATACCGGTAAGTGGAAAACAAAGTGGTTCTCAGTACTTCTTCTTGTTGGTGCTAAAATATTATTTTATTTGTCAAAATGTTAAATTGGTGTTTTCATTACATTCAGCAAAAGAAATGTCTTTTTAAGAGGCTGCTGGTAACAAAGAGCCTGAAGATCCAACTGCATAGTATGCCTTTAAAGGTTTGGCTTGTTTTTAGCTTCCCCTAGTGTCCGTTTTAAGTCACTGTCATAAAAACGTTAGCATTGTCTTTGCTCAGAAACACCTAAATCTACCTGTTGAAATGTCTCCTCAGCCTTCATTGCTTTCTACTGGACCGGTTCATCACTCATTCAAAGAAATCAGCTGTTCAAGCAGGGAGAGATGGAAAAAAAATCAGGAATCATGAGCTAAAAACACTCCGATTTAGCATAACAGCTAGCTACATTGGGTTAGCCTAACCCTCGCGAAATACGTGACTTTGTGAGACTTCAGGGCACCGGACCAGAAACTCAGAAGTTGCAAACGTGGTATTCTGGATCCAAGCAGCAGATGGGACTAAGTGACTTTTCATTAACCCTGTAAAGCAGGGGTGCCCAAAGTGGGGCCCGCGGGCCAAAGTTGGCCCGCCAGTTATTTAATTTGGCCCTCCTGGCCCTCTGTGGGGTACCCTGGATGCTGGGTGAACATTCACCAGTAATCCAGACCCCACTGTTTCCCTCAGCCAATTCAGCATTACATGAACAGGCCCAATGACTCTATATTGGGCTGCATACAGCCCTCACTCATGGTGCCAACAAAGTTTTAGAAATGTCACAATTTAAAATCAAAATTGAAATACAAGTAACTACAAGGGACATTTAGAGTAGATTTATGCACACATGTACATTTGCACACTTTATAAAACCATAAATAGTTATATTTTGTCAATATTGTAAACTCCCATGAGCCTTTGCTGCTGGATCAGACCAGATCAAAGCTTGCGGGTAACCCCTCTGGCTACTAGCCTAAGCAGCTATTATCAACATGGAGCATCGTCGTCAGTGGCACACAGACAAAAGGCATTTTTTAAAATGCTGGAAGGAAGACTTTTTTTTTTTTTTACAGATATTAATGGTAAAGCAGTCTGCCTTATTTGTAACCAGTCTGTTGCTGTACTCAAGGAGTATAATATTCGTTGCCACTATGAGACAAAGCACGCAGGATTTTCACAATGCAGAGGTGATGCCCGAAAGAAAAAGACCAGGGAGCTGCTAGCACTACATATGATTACAAATACAAAGACAGTTTGCCTATATGTGACTTATATGTGATATTTTGATTAATGTTCTTTAAACAGAAAGGATGGTTAAATAACTGCAAAATGAATAAAAGTAGTGTTCTATACTTCATTATTAGTATTTGTAATTTGCGTAAATACTACATTCGGCCCGCGGCTCTCTGATAGATTTTCATTTTGGCCCTCTGAGGGAAAAAGTTTGGGCACCTCTGCTGTAAAGAGTCAGATTAGCACATTCTGGCTCAAGAAAAAGATGTTAAAATATGAAAAAGTTACATAGTATGTCTTTAATTTTCTGTTATGTGTCTGCACAGCTCTGGTTCAGCCCCTGACTTTAGAAGCTTTTTGAAACCTAAAGGATTTTTAGGACAGAGTTTCGTGGGTTAGGAAACAAAACCCATTCTTCTAAATCTGGTCAAGGAATGAAACTGAGCAAAAAAATCAGCCAAAGTCCCAAAAATATAACTCTGAATGTTTGGAGAACTTTTGATCAAGACCAGTTTAAAAGATTTTGGAAGATGTTTGGCTGCTTGGAAGGAAAAATATAAAGAAATGAGGTCTAGATATGGATCCACATCACAGCCCTGTGGAGTCTGGTCTGAGTATTTGTGCCTTCTAGTGTTTTTGTAAAGAGCAAATCAGACGATTTGTCCTCTTTTGAACGTTTTCATGATTTTTTTCTTTCTCTGTTTTTCCCCTCCAGGCGAGCGCATGTTTAACATCGACAGCGGTCGCAACGCACCTCTCCACTCCCCGCCCTCTGAGCACTACACCATCATTTTCAACACCTTCGTCCTCATGCAGCTTTTCAACGAGATCAACGCTCGCAAGATCCACGGAGAGAGAAACGTCTTTGATGGCATCTTTTCTAATCCCATCTTCTGCACCATCGTTCTGGGCACCTTCGCCGTGCAGGTCAGGTTAACCTACTATACTTTATTCATTTAAAGATGTTATGCTTTTATTTGTTAGTCAAGTCAAACTTTATATGTTTTTTAGAAATGACAAGATGTTGACCAAAGTGCAAAGTAACAGATCATAAATATAAAAGGCATACAATAATCAGATAATAGAAGCTGGTGTTTTAGAGAGATTTAAACGTTTTTGAGGGTCTGAGCGGAGTGAATGTCCCTAAAGGCTGGGTCACCACAGGGCTTCAGCCTGGTTCTAGGGGCCTTCAATAAAAGCTCACTTGCTGACCTTAGTGACTTTACTGGAGTATAAATGTTCAGCAAACCTCCAATATACTGAGGTTCTAGTCCGTTAAAGAGTTTAAAAACAAACAATATTTTTAAATCGATCCTACTAAACACGTTATTAGAGATGTCAGGACATTTTGGGGAAATGCAGTTTATCTATTTAGGATTTCTAAATAGTAAAAAGGTAAAATAATGCAAATATACACAGCTGCATGCTTTAACGCTCATTTAGGAATGCAGAGAGCAGCTTAGTGTGATGATGTGAAAACATATTTTTCCTGATCTGGACGGCGCAGCAGAAGCTGGTGTATCCGTTCACGCTGTGATGACGTTCTCTCTTGTGTTCCTGCTGCAGATTGTGATTGTGCAGTGGGGAGGGAAGCCCTTCAGCTGCGCCCCTCTCAACGTGGAGCAGTGGCTCTGGTGTCTGTTCGTGGGAGTTGGAGAGCTTCTCTGGGGGCAGGTAAGCAGCTCTTCAGCCTGCTGTGTCAGCAGGACTGTGTGGGCCTGGTTCCCCCTGAGGTGGAGCTGAGGAAACACTTTCTCACTGACATCTGAGGATATATTCATAAGAACCTGACCTAACTTAAAACTTCTAGCTGGAGATCTAAAGCGTGATTTAGAGCCAACGTTAGCTCAGCGTCTTCTCACTGCCTGTTTCTAGATTGGTTATAGTTTACAGTAAAGCTTTAAATGAACTGACCTACCATTTGTAACTAACTAGTCACACTGCAGTAAGTCCAAGGTCCAGATTTAAACATAAAAGCAATCAAGGTTTTGTGTTTCCTGTGGAGTAATTTACTTTTCCACACACACAGTGTTTAGACGTAGATGTATTCACAGATCTGCTTTAAGAGATTTTGGACATTTTGACGTGTTTCTGTATGAAATTAATAAATCATTCCTATTTTACTCATCGTGAATACCTTCCTGAACAACCTCTGTTCAGAGAAATAGCTTTTAATCAGGACTAATGAGCAAAGCTGGTGCTTTTAAATGTTTTTATTATAACTGGAACGTTTATTCTCATAATGTTTGATTCTCTTTGTTACATCATTTTCTGTCCCATAAATCGTTGTCGTTAATAGAAGAATTTCCCAGCTGGGGCAATGAAGTATGCTTTTAATTTGATAGTCTCCAACTTGTCCTGCAGGTGATCGCCACAGTGCCAACAGAGCGGCTGCCATGTCTGAAGGAGGCGGGGCTCGGCCTGGAGCCCGGGGAGGAGGAAGGAGAGGAGCTGGCTGAGGATGAGGAGGAGATCGACTGCGCTGAGAGAGAGCTGCGCCGCGGCCAGATCCTCTGGTTCAGAGGCCTCAACCGGATCCAGACCCAGGTACTGTCAGAGGACACGTCCAGTCTAAAGCTTCACTGTAACTGTCTGACAGGAAGTCGCACAAATACCCAGACATCTCACTCGGCCATGACACATAAGCAGTTTGTTTGAGGTGAATCACAAAAACAATGGACTGCAGGTTGTTTCCACCAAATGTTTAATGTAATGATGCAAATGAAGCAGCAAAAAATGGAACTCAGCCCAGATAAACTGCTGGTGTCATGGCCTCCTCATGCTAACTGAAGAGACTTTTGTAAAGAGACAAAGAACTTCTGTTAAATTTACGACACGTTAATCTCTGCCTGTTCTTACTCTTCAAAAGTCAGCCTGTCTCATCCAGTCTGTGCTGTTTCTCTGAAGTGTGCCAAACATAATGATCCACGTTTTTTTCTTCTCTCCAACACAGCTAACATTTCTGTTCTGCCCAATTCTTCACACAAAAAAAGGCTTTTTCTCAGTTTGGAAGTAAACAAAACAGCATAAGAGAAGATCAATGCTCTGATTGTATAAATATGTGTGTGTGTGTGCGTGCGTGCGCGTGTGTGTGTAGAGGTGAGTGTTCATGATGATCTCACTGCTTTTGTGTGAGAATTAAACAGCATCAACATGAGAACCAGGCCAGATTCTCAAGTGCCTGCAACGAGTGGTCAAGTGTGCAAACACACACACACACTAACACGTCTCACACACACACACACATGCACACACAGAATTAGTAATAATTAGAAGGCAAGAAGAAGTCCCGTGGCTGTGTTCCAAATGTTCACTCATTCACTCACTACATCACGTTCACTAAGTAGTGCCCTATATAGAGGACAGGGAGACCACTTGAATGCAACGTGCGTTCTAACTGTGCACCAAGTCCTCAGTTTGGTGTCTCATAAATAAATGAGGTCAGTGGTCACCTGACCCTGAGCTGATGGATGCATTGTTTAGATGGAAATGTAATTATCATCATTAGTCTCCACAACACTGGTGTTCTATTTAAATACTAGTGAGTACTGGTTACACTTCTTCGTTGAAGCGTATTCACTGACACAAGCGTGGACCTGCAGCTGCAGCACGGCCTTCAACGTTCAGACATTTTAAATTACCGTAGTGTCATCTAGAGTCATTCTGTATCAAACAGATGTTTTTACAGCTGTAATGGTTGGAAGTCATTAAAATCCAGCCGCTCTGCGTTACAACGGGAGTTTAACTTTGTGATTTTTACCACTTTTACTGTTTAGTCTGAACAAGAGTGATTTTAAAATCATTTCTTCTCAAGTCCTGTGGCTCAGACAGAGCAGGAGACAATGATCAGCAGTAAGTCAAAACATCACAATCACCTGTTAGCGTTAGCATGATCTGTGGGCTCATCTTGCAATGCATTATGGTCTATTTCCACCAATGTAGTAAACAGCGTATACTCACTACTTTTATTGGACCAGGTGACGAGTTTCTAGAGCCCTAGATAGGGATGAAAAGCAAACAGTTGTGATTTAAACAAAATGGCTGACCCACTACGTAGTGCCCTACGTAGTGAGCGAGTGGACATTTTGAACACAGGATCTGTGACAGGAAGTCGTTTTAAAGGCCAGAGGCACGCGGTCAGGGCCGCCTTTCCCACCATCACTGAGTCATGCTGCTGTTTTGTCTCTGTCCTGCAGATGGAGGTAGTGAGCACGTTCAAGCGAAGCGGTTCGTTTCAGGGAGCGGTGAGGCGGCGCTCCTCCGTGCTCAGTCAGCTCCACGACGTAAACACTATCTCTACCCCCTCTCACGTAGCTCTCTCCACCGCTACAGCCAATACCAGCCCAGCCCCTGGGAGTGAGTCCGCCGAAAGCATGCACACACATACCTGCACACACCCATTCACACACACACACACACACACACACACACACACACTGCTGCACGGCACGTGGACTGCAGTATTTTGACTCTCTATGGTTGTGACCCCTCCGGCTCGCTCGCTGCTCGTGTGTGTGCCTCCTCTGTTCTTTTATTTTGTTCTTCTTATTCTCCCTTTCGAACAGCACCCAGTCCTGACCAGCTGTGTCGTTCTGGTCCGATCTGGTCTGGTCCGAACCCCGGTCTGGGTCTCAGGCCAGAGTCTTGTTTTGTTGTTGAATGTCGGTCGGTGCAGGAGGCGGCCGGCCGTTCTCTCTCTGTACGAAGTGACACAACCGTGACTCACGCTCAAAGGAAGGAGACGTGTATTTGAATCTGAAACGAGGCGACGACGTCCCGAAGTCCAGGGAGGGAACGGCAGCTCCTCCTGCACCGGGTCTTCTTCTCTGTCTGTGAATGAGGTCAAGCGTGGTCACTGTGGTTTTACTCTGCTGTAAACATCTAACAAGTGGTGTCATTTCTCCTCTGTAAAAAAAAAAAGTCCAACCAGCACAGTTCTGCTGTAACGGTCATGTGATGAAAAATGCTTTTAATATATTTCACCACCATAGAACTCATACTCATCACCGAATGGCTTTCATATGGCTTCTCTAAACTGTAAACCTTCGAGTATAAAAGCCCCATAATTCACTGCTGTTTCTCAGAGTGAACTTAAGAAACACTTCCCTCCTTCTCTCATCTCTCCTGCTTCTTCTCTTTTCTCCTCTTCTGTTCGGTGCTGCAGTGTGTTCAACTGGCTGTTTATGTAACAGTATTTCCAGCTGCGACGTCACAGCGTTGCCCCTCCCGATGTCTCCGAAAACTCCAGATTTCTCTCTCTGTCCCAGCCTGTCTCTCTCTGTCACCGTTCTCTCTCCTCTTTATTCTTTATTTATGACACGATACAGGTTCCCTGTTTGAAGAAAGGTTCCGTGAAATGTCTTCTACTTGTTCTTCACTCGTAGAGCTGTTCTTTTCTAGAGCTATTTAGATTTTAACGGATCTAAATGCAGGCTCTTGTGTAGCATACTGATAAGATTTATTTAGTAAGTTTACTCATCTTTTGGTCCTTTGTTTCCCCGTTTTTGGATCTTTTACCTCATACTTTTTGTCATCCTCCTATGTCCTTACTAGAGTAGCTCCCATCCCTCATGTTTTTTCTTGGTTTTAGTTTGTTTTGTGTGTCAGTTCTGCGTGTGTTTGGTTGAAAGCGTGCTGACACGTATGTGCATTTGCTGACATATCGGAGAGCCGCAGTTTGACTCGTGTGTGTGTCCTGGAGTGCTCGGATGCCTGTGTAGACGTGTGTGCATGCATGTCTCTTCGTTTGACTGTCTTCATTTGCCTTCTCAGTTGCTTATCCTTACCTTTCTTGCTCCTTTCCATCACTCCCAACCCCCCCCCCAACGCTGAACTCCTCCCCACCTTCCTCCATCACCCGTAGGAGTAGAAATAGAGAGGTCCGAGTCGGCGCTGCTCACACCTCACTCTTATCATCCCGCACAACCTAAGGGAAACACCTGAGCTTCATTCTAAAAAAAAAAACATCCTTTGCTTCATCACTTTACAACATGAATTTGCAAAATTATTCATTCAGTTTCAGGATTTGGCTCCAAACCCCCCCCCCAAAAGAGTTGAAGGAAGGATGTGGAGTCAAAGTGTGGAGCTTAGGTTCAGGTCCTGCCTCTGCCGGCTCATCGCTTGCTTTTTCAATTCTTTCACCGTAATCAGACGAGCTTAAAGAACACCGGACCGCGACACTACCGCTCTGCTTTGGCTCAGAAACCAAATGGATCCTAACGAACGAACGAGGAGGGAAAGTGAAGGAGCAAGCGCTAAGTTTGTGTTTTATGTGACGCAGGTTTGCTTCTCTGAATCACTCCGTGTTTAAATGCAGCCCACGGGCAGACGGAGCGCATCGTCATCGCTGCAGCTCTCAGAGCAGAATTAAGGGGATGTTTGGGTCATTTTGAGGTGTTCTATCAGTTATTTATCTACATTAGGGGCCACACTCACTGCTGACATCGCTCAAAGCAGGCAGAGTTTCTATTTTTTTTTAAACAGGAAGTAGTCCTCTGACTGGAGCAATAATCATGGCTATTCAAATGACTGCTGCAGAATAGTGACAGATTAGCTGCAAATTTTCAGGTTTTTAAAGCAACTCTTGCTCATCTTGCTGATGCGTTAGAACTCTGTATTACCTGCTTCCCAACAATTTTAACACTGTTTATTTCATTTATAGTGTTCATGAACTGCCGTAGCATCACGTACAGTCGCGTAGTGATTTGGATGTTTTGGGTTGAAACTGTCATAAACAAACCTGTAGTGATTTAGCCAGAGGCGCACACATGAGGTACTTAGTGAGTACTTCATGCTATCCACGTATGTCCGTCTCCGCGGGGGGGGGGGGACCTGTGTTGCTAAGCTAAACGGCTGCTGCTGTATGAGCAAGCTGCCGGATTGTGCTGCTACTTAGATCTGAAACTCACTGCGAGCTGCTTCACTCAGGCTGCAGCTCGTCAGCGTGTAATGACGGGCTGCGCAATGGATACTGCTACAGGTGGTAGACGCAACATCAGTGTGCAAGTGATCATCGTGGCAACAGGAACTGGTACGCATGCAATAATTTTTGGCGCTCCTGCACACCGTGGCTTATGTGCATTCTAACGCATCAGTGTGACTTTTTTGAGTGAGAGTTGTTATAAATACCTGAAAATTGTTTGCTAATTTGGCACCAATCTGCAACAGAGTCTCTCCTGATTTGACTAGCCATGAGTATTGCTCCAGTCAGAGGACTACTTCCTGTTTCTAAAGTCTCCACTCTTTGAGCGATGTCACTGGTGGGTGTGGTTCTTACTGTAGATAATAAATGATAGAGTGTCACCAAACAGCCCTTTAACATCAGGTCACATGTTTAGGAGATGTTCCTTCCTTAATCCTGATAAACCCCTCAGACAGAAGCAGGAATGGATTCATTGAGTTGTCTCTGCAGCTCTGATGTTGGGTTCTGGTTCTGCTCCTGCCTACAAACTTGTGACTGGATGGAGATTCTGCAGCCACGCCAGCAGCAGCAGCTCAGAGTGCTTCTGCCCAGTCACGGTTCACATACTAATGCTCGTATCAGCATGCAAACATGCTCACGACGCCAACAGGCGAATGATCATGTCGGGCTGCTGTTTGTGCATTAATTAACACCGAACACACGAAGAAGTTCAGCAGAGATTCACAGAAACAAACAAACTTGAGCGTTTTGGTTATAATAGACTTTTTTTTTTTTTACCAGATTAGTAAAAACTTTCAATAAAAGTGCAGCAAACTCCAGTTTGATCCTTCAGCCTTTGTCAAAACAGTTGAGAGATTGTTGGACATCTTATAAAGGAACAACTGGTTTAAAGTCCACATACACATATACTGTACAAAAACTTGAAACAACAAGCTTGTAAAAGAACACTAAACATATACATTTTACAATATTCTGCAAATAATCATCCATAATCTTTAAATCCAACTTTAGACAATGTAGAAAACATTAAGACAGTTCATTTAAATCATCCTCATCAGTCCATTCTGATATGAATAAATGCCAAGATACCTTTAAAGAAACCATTTCAAGTCAAAGTTTGATCTATTTCCTGTGATCTGTCCCCTCAGAGGAGCCACTGACGTGCTGTAGATATTTGTTACTTGATTATGGACCTGAAACCAGTTTATCTGAGAGCTGTGACTGGTAGTGACTGGTTGGAGACACAAAATTGAAAAAAGGGAACACTGGCAAATGTTTTGGAAACTCCCTCGAGAATGTACTCTACAGTTTGTACAAGTTAAACTTAAAGCTGCAGTCCTGAGTATTTGAGCGAGAGAACAACAACGTACTCCCAAAACACCCCTTCTCCCCCCTCCCACTCCCCCTAACTCCACCTCTACAGTTGTCCACGTGCGTCAGTCCTGTCTCGAATACGTTTTTCGCCAAGTTTAGTCGCTGGACTTTTCTAGGTTTTCCTTTCTGAAGTTGATGGAGCCCTCAGTAGCCGGGGAACGGATAACATTTTAGCAGAAGTTTGCTCTGATGACTGCGTTTTAGTGCGGTGACTGTAAACAGGAAGACATGGGGTGTCCTGTGCACGGCTCCACCTTTACAGGTGTGTTGGTGCGATGGGCATGCACGTTGATTGACAGCTGACAATGTGGAAACTCCAATTCTATTGGCTTAAAATATTTGCCGGTCAGAGAGAATTCCAAGGGGTCTGTGGGAGGAAGGAGGAGACTCTAACCAAATCATAGTTTAGACCTGAAATATCATTTAAAACATTTAGAAAACTTTGATACATAAAAAATACTTTGGACTGCAGCTTTAAATAAATCTGTTTAAACATTTACTAAATTCAGAAAAATGAGAAAGGTGTCAAAAAAGTGACTAAATAGTGAACATCAGTAACGTTTGATTTAGTTTAAACTATCAAACACAAGTGAATTGAAATGAAATGGATTCTTTTTAACTGGAACGGGACCTGTTTGCTTCTTATCTAATGTGGATTTGGTTTCAATTAAATTAATTGGATGAAACCAAACGAGAACAAAATAAAGGATTTTGGGTCTTTTGCACACAAACCAATGTCAGAAACACACTAATGAGCTGAAGGAGGAGCTTGCTAATCTCTGCTGCTGCAGCTTTCTTTGTGCTTCTTTAGAAACGGCATCATTTCTGCTGTACTGGTTCAGATGCATGTAGGATGGCTTTGACAGCACAGGATTTTACTTCCGCTCATAAAAGCCAGATTAGTTTGAGTGTCCACTCTACAGTTCAGTCCATTTGAAATGTCCTGAGAACTTATCAGCCTTCCTGTTTGGTTTATTAATGGCTCCTCTTTTGTATAAAAGGTTACACCTCTGGATGTGTAGGGAGATGATGGATTTCCAAATTCCTCCAGAGTTCATGTGGCTCTATCGCCAGTGTCTCACTAGGCTGCAGCAAATATTTGCGAGGTAGTTTCCTAAATGTCTTGAATCAGAGGCCTTGCTGTCAGGTCGCCGTGAGCTCTGGAACCCATCTGGAATGTTTCTTAGTTTAGTTTGGGACTAATTTAGGGGGGTTGAAGATATGATCCTTAAACAGCAAACTTTAGAGGCGAGTAGTCCTGTCTGTAGTCATACAAAACTACAATACCCAGAGTGCTTTGTGTTACGGCCAAACTGATTTCCAGGGAAACTCTAAATCCGATCAAAATGTGACCGTTTTCATGCTTCCATCTACCTGAGTTGTGATCTCGTTGGATCCTTTGATCTATGGATCCAGTTTGTTTTCATTTCACAACGTTTTCTCAGTTTAGTTGACTTTAGTCAGGAAAGATGCAAAGATCTGGGGCTCAATCACTCCTCGAATGAGACGTGAGTGTGAGACGGGAGTGAAGGTGTTTCGTGGATATGAGCTCAGTCGCTGGGCGACGTGGGGGATGGGGAAACTGGCGCCATTAACCAGTCATCTACCTCACAGCTTCTCCCTGTATTTATGTTGCAGCTCTTCTGTTTTGCTCACAGCAGCCTCTCCACCTTGCAGCGGCCGTTTCCTCCTCAAACTTTAACCATCACCGTTTCTCCACCAAGCGCTGCCGAAAGAGCCGACAGGGAAAGAGAGAGAGAGAGAGAGGAGAGAATAACAGCAGTGCCCTGACCTCCCGACCTCTCGGGTCACATTGTGGGCGTCATATACTCGAAAGTTTACTTTTTCCATGGAGACAAAATGAAAACAAACAGAGCGCTGATGAAGTGAGAAAGTAACATTCTGAAACCTTCTCAGACTGCATGAGGTGTTTTTCTACTGTCTGACTGGCTCTTTGGAAAAACAGATAAGCACTGAACCTACTGCTTGACCGTCTGTCTGTCTGTCTGTCTGTACGCCTGTCTGTCTCAGTCTACATGAGCCAGAGTTGTATATAGAGACTCCTCCTAGTTTGACCAGCTGCAGCACTGACCTCCATTCAGCTGTCTGACCATCCACCTCTCATAATCACAGTTTGGACTCCTGTCGGTGTTGCAGTCCACATGAAGCTTCTTCCTGTTTGATTCCGTCTGGCCAAACTGTCTCTATGTAGGGCTCTGCCTGCCTCTGCCCGTCAGTATATTTGCTCTGAACTGTTTTTGTTTCCTTTGAGCTCATGCTGCTTCTTTTCCTCTGTTTGGGTTAGAGGGATGGGTGCATGGAGGAACTGCCATGGCGCAGGAATGTGTTTCTGCACGCAGACACCTAAAGCACCTTGAAAGTACACCCATTGAGCTGACTCTGGTGTGTGTGTGTGTGTGTGTGTGTGTGAGAGAGAGAGAGGAGGGAGAGGGGGTGGAAGAGAGCATTCGTGACACAGATCTGATTCAGCATGACCTGGCTGCCTCTCTGTATGTGACAGGGCTGCTCCGCTCCAGCCTTTGAACCAATCACCTTCTGTTTCTAGTAATCTAACCAATCACACTCTTACAATCTGCTGATTCTCTGGGATGTCACCTTTTTGTTTTGCAAGAATTTTCTTGTTGTTTTCTGTTACTATTCTGCAGAAACTTCATCATCACCCTTTCGATCACTCTGCTCTCTTCTGTTCCTCACTGCTGCATGGCTGCGGTACAGTTTGCACATGTGCATGTGTGTGTGTGTGTGTGCGCACAGATAAAGATGCTGACTGATCACTGACTGAGTCGGTGCTTGGCTCTGGATGTGTTTTTGCTTGTTTGAACCAGCTCTCTTTAACAAACAGCCACCATGACTGACAACTGTCTGATGCATGCAGACATCAGCCGCCGACGCGGAGACGACTTCAGCTGCTGGTTCACTCAGATACACACCGCTGCTGCTGCTGCTGCATGCTTCTTTGTGTGTTTTGCCTTTTTTTGCGTGTGTGGTCACTGCTTTAGGTTCTTGCAGATTTCTTATTTCACTCCACACTAAACTAACACACATCCCTGCTTCTTCTCCATTTGTGCCTAACAACCATCTGTGTGTGTGATCAGTGTGTGAGGTATGAGTGCTTCCACATACATACTGAATTAACCACCCAACACACACACACACACCATGTGTGTATGCAGCTTTTGTCCTCGTTGTGATGGTGGCTGCTGAATGTTCTTGTCTTTTGTCGTCTGAGTGGAGTGTGAGAACTGACAAAATTTATCATCATTCAACTCATTTTGAAACATTTATTCATGAAACATTTTTGTTTGCTAGAGACACTCGGGATCAGGTGGACGTCGTATAGATGTTGAATTAGTCAACGTTACTGTGTTTACGGAGGTAACGGTTTTATAAGAAGAAGGTGTCCTCATATGGTGTCCTGTAGGGGACAAATTCACTCACCATCTTGAAAGAATGCACACATTTGAAAGAGTAATGCTCTTGAATAGACAATACTTAGACCCAGTGTCCTGTCTAAACAGAGTTGTTATTCATCTTATTTACTAACGTTTACTTTAAATCATAAACCTTACATTACAAACTGGTAAACAGGATTTATCAGATCATATTTATCCCAAAGCCTGACACATGAAATAATGATCAGAAAACTCAGATTCTTCAAATTTGGAAAAATGTGTTGGTTGTTAATATAACAATTGTTTACTTTTATATTACATTTACTGTGCAGTTATATAATAATACAACAGAATAAATCAAATTTGAACTTGCCAACATCAGTACCTAAATGTTCCACCAGAGGGCAGAAAACCTGTATAGGATTCAACACAGCAGATCTAGGAAGATCTAGAAACTAATGGATGAGATAAAAACAAGGTTAAAGAAAGCCAGATGTAAGTAAACATGGCATAAATGGTCAAATAAAATAAAGTGAGGACATGAAAATGAGTCAAATGTCAGCTTTGTTGTCTGACTACTTTCTGCTATGAGCAACCACTCAACTCTCTATAAAACAAATAGAAGAACTCTATAAAACAGTGAAACCAGTATAAAACACACAGGCAGCAGTTAACATAAAAATAATCAATAAAGGAGTTAGCAAAAGATGTGTTTTAAAAACATTCTGAATCTGTTTCCCAATCCCCAAAAAGGAAGCTGATCCCAGAGCAGCTGGACAACGTTTTGGCACCTTTTTTATTTTTTGCCAATGTTTTTTAAAAAAAAAAAAGCTTCACTAGAGACACGTGTTAGCTTAAAATTAGCATACAGTTTGAAGGTAAACAGCTAGTTTGTTTCTGTCCAATACTAACTAAATATGAAGTGTGTTCTGCTAATAAACATTTTTAGATGTCAACATATTCATATTTTGTACATAATCTAAATTAGCACGTATTAAGACAAAGCATAAAATAACATCACAACAACATCAAAGTGTTGCCTGTGGGTAAAAATCATTTTTTATATTACTTCAATCTTTAGGACGTAGGATTAGATTAAATCCAACTGAGCACTGGTTTCAGTGCTACCATGTAAAAATACTCTTGTATAACATTTAAATAAACCTATATAAAAACATACAATTAAAACAGTAGCAGCTGCTAATTTCAGACCTCAAACTGTCGACCATTAAAACTGTTTAGATTGAAAATGTATAAAACCTAAAATATTGACCCTATTTTATTTGTTTATTTATCAACATTTAAAAGTCTGCTGTAAAAAGTTATTTTCCTTTTTACAGAGGAGCCCTGCTCTTCTGTAAGGAGAACCCTATTAGCTTCTTGTCTTTGCCTTGTAGCTCTAGTACTCTGACCTTTACACATAATGTTCCTTATAAGTTTGAAGAACAGTGAAATCACACTATCGATTTAGTTTTTGCTCTAGCGTTAAAAAAATTGACTTGGAAAAAAAACAAAATTGTAAAAAATATAAAATGTTCAGCCCATTAGTGATTAGTAGCCACCTGGTCCTGGGTGTTCTCCTTTCTGTCTTTCACTGTTTGTCTTCTGGAGGACACGGTTCTGTCTGTTTCTGGGTTTCCCTGCTTTCTCTTTTTCCATTTCTTAGATCTGACTTTCTGTTTTTTTTTTCCTTGTGGTTTCTCCCTTCGTCTTCCTCCGTCTTGGCAGATGCGAGTGGTGAAAGCATTCCGTAGTTCGCTGTACGAGGGCTGCGAGAAACCAGAATCCCGCAACTCCATCCACAACTTCATGGCCCACCCAGAGTTCCTCATCAACGACCTCATCCACAACATCCCGCTGATCGACGACACAGACGTGGACGACGAATCAGAGCTCAGCAGATACCAGCACCTTCACCCAGCCCTCCGCAAGCCGCCGCCTCCTCCCGCGCAGCCCCCAGCCCGCACCCGGCCCACCCGGCCCTACCGCCAGTACAGCCTCCCAGTGACACCGTGCAACCGAAACAACAACAACAACAGCAGCAGCGACTCAACGGTCACCCACAGCAACAGAAACGGCGTCATCAAAGTTCCCCCTGGAAAGCTGAGCTGCCATCACAAACATCATCACAACCATCATGGCAGAAACAGGCCAGTGAAACTCTGTGCTCCTCACCCGGCGCATCTCTTCTGCGTGGAGACCTCCTTATAACTGATTGAGGAGAAGGAGGTAAGGGTGAGTGCGAGAGAGGGATGAGGACTCATAATGACATTTTCATCCAGTCTGCCTCACGACGAGCTCACAGGAGGGAGCGCAGGACGAGGGAGCGGAGACTTCTGCTCGCAGCTCCCTGAGAATAACTTTTTCTCCATTTGCTCTTCCTCCATCCCTCTCGGCTCCTCATCCGCCCACCAGGCTCCGCCCAACCTCACCCATCACGCTCGCTGTTGCTGCGTTGTTCTGAGCGAAGGTTCGGGTGGTGAGGGAAAAGGGGGGGGGGGGGGGGGGGGGGGGGACAGACACCCAGAAAAACCATACATCCCTCAGTGCTACAACACAGCAGGGGCCACGTGGCTCCGGGGGCTGACTCGCTTTGTTTCTAACGCTCTTCATCACCACCGTCACCTACCTGACTACAGCCACTTTAAACTTTGCTTGCGATAAATGTGAAGCGCTTTCTCAAAGTTTTACTCAGTCATTTCCATCTCTTGCGCTTTTCTTTTCTTTTTCAGTCTGTGTTTGTGTCTTTGTCTCGTCCCTTCTAAAAAAAAAAATCCTGACAAAAACAAAAACTGCAAACAAAACGCTATTTATTTAAATCTAATAGTAAATAGAGAGGCTGCAAAACGAAAAAATTCGGGGGCGTCACACATGTAGTTTAGTTTGAGCTCCCACACAGTCCCTGAACGCCACGGCCACACGACCTGTGACCTGTCCTGAGTGTGTGAGGCGTAGACAAGTCATCCTGCCATTCTGACTCATCTGTCGTCTTCTCTTCTGCTGTTCCTCCTTTTTCTCGCTTTGTGTCGACGGGTGTGTGTGTGTGTCGGAGGGCTTTTTCCTTTTTGGAAAAAAGCTGAACGCTGGTGAAGCATCAACCCTTTAAATGCCATCAAACACTCGCAATGCACAGGCGACGGCCCTTTAAGACTAATGTGCACTCACTTTGCTCTCGCGCCATTGGGTCGTCTCCACTCATAGTGAAGAGATTGTTTAATTTGATGCGTTGGATGTTGAATCTGGTCAGTAACCAGGCACGTCAGTCTGAAGTCAGTGTTCAGGTTTCCCTCGAAGGCCCAAAGTTCGCTCAGGACTACCAGGTTTAACCAATCGTGTCGAGTCCTCGTGCGTTCCCTCATCATCGTGATGTCAGTACTGAATGGCGTTCTTTACAGGAACTTTCATTGCTTTTGTCCTGAAAGTTGGATGAGAAGATTGCCACTCTGAAGTCCAAATTTTGACCTCTAAAGCTTATTAATATTAAAAAAATGCATCTTGTTTGTTTAGTCTTTACAAAAACATGTTTTATAATCTGTACTGCTGCCAAAGGGTCCCTTAAAAGGGAAACTTTGGGGCATAATTAATGATTAAGTAATGCGTAATTTGTGAATAACTATTTCTTTCTTTCCTTTAGAGACCCTCGTAAAAGAAAAAGGAATAAAAGCATAAAAGTGCTGATATAATTTATAATGTTCAAAACAAAAATGACTTTAATAGAATCGGGTGTTTGTTTGTTGACCTGAGAGTGTTAACTGTAAACAGTTTGTGTGTTTTTGAGGGTTAAGAGTGGAACAAGTCATGAGCAGGACTCACGACCTCCATACAAAAAAACAAATAGAAAAAAGCTCATGAGATGACCCAGACAGTGTTTTCTGCTTCTGCACATAAAGTTAGGAGGGTCGCCTAAAACTCACCGCCGGCATCAGAGAGCCGACCCACAATAAAACAAAGATTCATGTCAAATTTAGCTAAACGTATTATTTACTTTCAGAAAAACCTAAAGGATTTTTTTTTGGTTGTGCAGGTGACGTGAAGTTCAAAGCATGTCCTTACCGTTTAAATTCATGGAGGTTTCATTGAATTTAAATGCGTTTCGTGACTGAACGACGCCGGCTCGCTGGTTTGCTGCTCTGTTAATGTCCTCATCCAACTTTCCACGTGGAAGCAAATCATTTCCCAACCTGTTGCTTTAAGGCCATTTTCTGTTAGAGCTCAGCTTTTAAAGGGCTCTGCATGTTGATCCTCGTATTGCTGCTCACGTAACGACGGGTGCAGAGCTCTCAGAACCTCAACATTCCCATGGATCATACATTCCAAACCACATTCCAGACCAGGTGTGAGCGCCCCCCCTCCCCCCTTGTATCCCATGTTGCACTAGGTGTGGGTAAACCGCTGACGTCATGCTGCCTCAGAGCGCGACATCGCTGAACAATGCAAACCCTTCAACCTACAGTTGACCTCCCCTCCTGAACTGGTCCCTCCCCGTGAGGAAGGCAGACAATATGCAACAGACTGCCATGTGGACACACCCAAACACAGCGAGTCTCACGTCTGTCCTGCTAGTTGTGTTTCAGGATGTTTGCAGGGCTCTCTGGGATCACCCTCACCTGTACAGAACTCTCGTCTTCTTGGATGCTCATCACCACCACCGTCACCCCGACTCGCCGGAGCAGCGGGCGGTG
This sequence comes from Callopanchax toddi, assembly GCA_006937965.1. Classification (NCBI taxonomy): domain Eukaryota; kingdom Metazoa; phylum Chordata; class Actinopteri; order Cyprinodontiformes; family Nothobranchiidae; genus Callopanchax; species Callopanchax toddi. The sequence goes on from SSNR01000525.1 coordinate 79,186, forward strand.
ACTCTGTATCGGTCTGTCTGTTTTTGAAGCATGCATTTGGTATCATTAATGTCACTCTTTATGTGTTGGTAAATCATTTAGGCTACTGTCACTTCTGTGTGCTGTTCTCTCTCCACATCTGCTTTAATCCTCTTTATCTCACAGGGAAACACACACACACACAAAACATCCCGTTGATCTAAATGAAAACACACCAAACGCAGTGGTGTTTATTAGACTGTGCAGCTCCAGGCGTCTCCGTCCGTCCGTCCGTCCATCCAGCCACGTCACGTCATGGTGTTGTGAGACAGTTTCACAGAAGGCGAAACACAATGTGAAAAAGAATATATTTATCAAAATTATAAAGTGTACAACTGCACCACAACTGTACAGATCGCCCAAATGTGCACACGTGCATCTTTAATTTACAGGTACTATGTTCCTGTTACACATTTTTTTATGTTTCTTTCTTTTATTCCTATTGCTTTTTGTAAAGAGAGGAACAACAAAATGGAAGCGCTTGTATATTATTATTATTATTAATAATTATTGATTTTCTCCACCGGTGCTCCCACTGATGGAAAAAGACAGTTGCACATTCTCCTGAGCGTATTCTGAGGGCTGTGTTTTCTGTCCTCCGAACGGCCCCTGAAGTGTGCAGAAACTTAGAGACACCACTCTGTAAATAAAGGAGTCAGAATCGTACCTCATTTCGATCTGAAGGATGGGGCGAAGTGGGGGCCCTGAGGGGGGAGGGGGGGTTGATGCAGAGCTAGAGAACGCAGAAGTGCAGCGTGTCCTGGCGCTGTTTAGGCTGCTCTTTTAGATCTGCCACCAGTGTTTACTGCCACGTTAGGAGGGGACAGACTTAGGGTTTTACATTATTCATTATACATACTGCTGTAAATATCGTGTGTGGAACGGTTCCCCCCTTCTCGCACAACGCAGCGCTGTTCTGCAGACAGAAAATACAGCCTTAACTGCTACAATAAATCTACAAAAAAAAAAAAGACCAAAAAAAGTTAAAAAGCAAAAATGAAAACAAAAACATAAAGACTATTGAATATATTAAAGAGTTACCTGCCTGTTATTTAAGCGAATAAATATCTATATATGAGAAAGAACACACCTGTATACTGTAGACTAAAATCTGTATTGAAATCTAAGAGAATTTAATGGGAAATAAGTCCAACACCTTTTGTCTGTATGAAAGAAAAAAAAATACATCAAAGTATTCTACAATAATAACTTTGACAAAGTCTGTGTGGTCCTGTGTTGTTTGTTCAGGGTTTCCCTCCCAAGTCAAACCCTCCTGAGGGTTTGTGGGACCTTTTCAGACCTTCAAATTTAACCCTCGAGCGTCATCGTGGACATTTTTGTCCATTTGGGGAACTATTTTCTCACCTGCCCATTGTAGTCACTTCTGTTAGTGCACACGGCAGAATTTTTTTTAAACAAGTGCAATTTTTTTTTTTGTTTAATAAAACCCTGCAGTCCATTTGTGTCAAGTAATACCCAAAATATTTATTTTGATGCATGACTGGTTTTTGCATAGCATCAGTTTTAAAGCTACTGCTCTCTTGAGTCATTGAGGACAAAAATGTCCACTTAAAAAAACTGCTATTTTATATAAATATGTAAATGTATTTATGATACAAAAATTACCAGATTCTTAGATAAATAATAATCCATCAAGGTAATGTTTTGGGTGCAGTGAACAAAAGGTCAGAGGTCACCATTCTGGGTCAGAACCTCTGATCCAGTGGTCTGACCAGAACAGTGACCTTTGACCTTTTGTTCAGGACATGGGTATTTCTTGACTTATTCAAAACGGATTTGTAAAAACCTGAGGATGTCTTTTTTTTTCTCCATAAATAACACTTTTAAATAATCAAACTGGTATTTAAAGGGTTAAATTGGATAAAGTTGAGACAAATTGAAAACAATTAAAGGTCCAGTGCAAAGGATGGAGCCGTTTTGGTCAAGTCTTGCTCACTCGTAGGTTATGAGTGAGTTAGCTCAGTAGCTGCAAACTGGACTGAGTCTGAGTCACTTTTCTGTCGCTGGCTGCAGTGGCCATATTGAATTTAGATGTTTATCCAATGAGTACTTCCAGTCCAGTGGTTCATATCTGCTGCAGTGTTATTACTGGGTCTGTTGTCAACCATCAGCAACAAACTGCTCAGTATCTATAAACTATAGTTTATCTAGTATCAGTTTCCTGGGTTTTATTAAAATCCTCCCAGTGGTTCAGTTTGACAAAAACATTACCAACCGCTGAAATGTGATTCTTACTTTTTATTTCATTGCCGACATGATCAATTTTATGCTGTTTTGTTATTTAATATAACATTTTTACCTTGGAAAACCTGTCAGATGAACGTTCACAAACCACAAGCTTGACGTTGACCTGGACTGACTTTATAAGCTCCATCAGGATGACGGATCATCATCCTGACTGAGGTCAGCGATCCAGATCTTTGTGTTCTGGCCCAAAGAGGAAAAAGCATCCAGACTGATGTCAGCAACAAATCAAGACCCCAGGTCTCTGATGCAGGTTTGGATCAGGGTTCTTCTGTGATGGAGGAAAGTCCAGCTGAGATGTTACAGAAACATCTACAGGCTCTTCCAGAAACCACTTCTACACAGGTTACAAAGGCGGAGGGGATCTGAACCCAACTCGGTAAAGAGATTTAGAAACCAAAAGTGTGTTTTTCAATTGAAATGCATCATTAGATCTATATCAACACAAACTAAAAAAATCTAAATGTGCTGGGGTTTTATTCCACCTGCAATAAATAACAGGTGATTTGTTTTTTTCACCCCATCAGGTTGTTTCTTATATTGTTTTTCATCTGGAACATTTTATAAATATATGCTTAAAAGTTTTAGAGACTTTAAAGTATGTGACAAACGTATATTTGTCCAAACGATTTTTTAAGACATTAGCAAAAATATTTCAACAGGAAATTATCAGAGCACTCTTCTTTTGCTCAAAGCCTTTATGCATTCACTCTGTGCAGATCAGAATATTTTTAGATATCTAAATGCCAGGAGTCATGACTCACTCGGGTCTTTGTTGCGACTCAAGGTGTTTAATGGGAAACGCTCGTACTTTACCTGTGAATTAAATGAACAGCGAGGTCTGTAAAGGTCACTTTTTGTGCATGTTGTAATTTAGAAAAGCTCTCAGAACTGGTCTGCTTCAGGTTGCATCGTTTCAAAATTATTTCTTGTTTTTTCAAAACTGAGGCAGAATTGGTGAAGCTGAAACAGTTTTTCAGTCAACAGATTGTAAAGGGTGGTGTTATTCTCCAACCCTCAGCTAGAGGTCACACCACTAAGGATCACCTAGTTAAATATAGCAATAATACTGAAGGTTTTAGTTTTATTGCTAAATATTTTTTGATAGGATGTAGTGAAGATATGTTGCATTTATATTCTATAAAACCAGAACTTCAGCCTTGATCTGAATCCACTGAGCAGCAGGTCGTCACAAACTAAACCCTAGGCTTTAAATTAAAAACCTGCTTCTGACAGGTTGGTTTTTTAGCTAGGCGTACCATCAGTGAGTGCATTTTATATTTATTTCAGTATTTTTACTTGGATCCCACGTATTTTGTATCATTGCACATAAACCAAATTAGATCAGCAGCAAAGATTCTGAAATATCAAACGAGTTAATCAATGTAATGTTTTTGGATTGTATATATATATATATATATATTGTTATGGTTTAGCCCAAGTACTTCAGGTAAAAATATCACAAGATAATTTTCTTTTCAAGTTCAAAGTCACAGAGTCCTCGCTTTGAGCAGTTATTGACTTCTAGTGACATTAAAGAATTCAGGAAAACAATCTGGTGAAAACGTGTTAATGTTGAGGTAACATGTTTATCTTTGTTTCAACATGCAGATAATATTCCTTTATTATTACAGATCAAACAAAATCCACAAAAAATGGAAAGGCTACTAAATACCAGCTAGTTTCAACCGTCTTTCCACCTCTCCGTTTATCTGAATCCAGACTTAAACAGGATAAAAACACTGAAGTGCTGCTTTAACAGCTCAGCAGGTTTGGCCCCTTAATAAATGTTGAGATGGAAAACAAAGTGTATTTTTGTTTTGTTTATATCACCAACAGCTGCAATGTGTTTGGAACCAACATGTTGGGAAGCAAGTTCCACTTACTCATCTACACCATGTTTATAAGCATCAAATATATTGTAAAAAGTACTATTTGGACATGCAGTAGTTGTGTAAGAATTACAAGAATCAACAGAAGTTGATACCTGGAAAAAATTGAGGTATTTTTTCATCTTTTAGTCAGAACGTCACATTCAGGGGGTGAGACTTAAAAAGTGTACTGAAGCCAGCCACTAGGGGGTCAGCTTCAATTTGTTTTTTTCTATTATCACTTTATATGTTGAGGTTTTGGCCTCAAATAATTATGGGATGTTCTTAGTTTTATCTCTTTCTCAAAGGATGGCTTAAAATCTACTGTAGCCCAAAAAATAAACAATGCTTTATGTAGATTTTCTATTGGTTCTGATTACAGCAGCTACTTGTCTGAATCCATAATGTTCTTATGCTAAAAGAACCCAATATAAGCTGTGATTTACAAACATCTTTCTCCACAAAGCAATCCAAAAAGTTTACTACATACTTTAGAAATCGCAAAACTATTTTTTTTCCCCCAGAATAACTTGTTTTGCATTTTTTCCACGTCGAGCTGATTAGCTATGCCAAGCCATGCCACCCAACTTATTAAATGTTACTGCAAAAACCAAAATATGCTAAACAAATGCCATTTAGGTCTACATTACCCTATAAATAGCATCCAACTAATCCAATGGAAAACATTCTTATAAGATACATTTCCTACAACTATTTAAAAATCGTAGCATAGGTCCATAGAACTGGACCTCTAAGACCTTGGAAGAACACCAGAACGTTCATTAATCTACAGCTTGGTGACATCATCTTTCCCATGTGACTGAAATAATTGTACAAATTCTTGCCGATATACTGTAGGGGTAAATCCAAGTTCAAAGGGTTGCCCTAAAACTTTGTGTCCTCATGCTTCATTTAAAGTAATGGTCAAAACATTTCCCCAAAAAGTAAAAATTTAATTTTTGTGGCTTTGCAAATGTGGTCGAATACTAATCAAAGTCAGCCATGTCTCTATATATTTAACAGATTACAACACAGGGGGAAAGGCAGAAGCAGCTGTAACAGCATTCAGTTCTTTAAGGTGAGAATGTTCTATTAATTTATTCAGATGTTCCAAGTTCTTCTATTTACATTTCTGCCACATTCATAAAACATATTGGACAACAAACTGATTTCTAACAATCAGCCTGACAAAAACCCACATCAGTCAACTTCTACTCATATGTTTGTGGGGCGACCTTGATTCAGGGAAAAAGACTGTCTACCATGTTGGAGACCAGGGTTCAATCCCTGTGTCAAAGTATCGTTGGACCAGATACTAAACCCCCGACTGACCCAGGTGAAATCAAACTGTCTGCTCCTCAGGGATGGGTCTAATGCAGAGAATAAATTCCACTACTTTTTACTGACGTCTATATGCAACTTGCCACAAATTCCCTTTACCTGCTGTCATCTGATGTACAACTGAATCTAACGTGTCAAATAATTTGATAACTTCAAAGTAAGAACCTCATTCCAGGTAGATGAGATTGTCACAAGTTGCTCAAGTTCACTCTGCTAGTATCCTTGTAAGAGATCTTGATCTCAGTGGGTTTAACCTGGTGAAACAGTAAACAGGATTACAGCAACACCATTACCACCTGCTGTGTAGTAAAGAAACGGCCAAATCAACACGATGCCGACTGATCATAAAACTATTAAAGGCCTTATTGTGCACTTGAAGTAAATGGGCTAAATCATGTCTGGATGATAACTCTACAGCCCTGCATTATGCGTGCTTCGTACTTCCATCAAATGAGGACTTGGTCATTTGTTCTGACAACCTTTACCAGACTTGACCCAAATGTTCAGGAAAAGTTAGACCTTTATCGGCAGAGAGCTTGCTGTTTAGAAAGAGAAAAAGAGAGGCATTAATATCAACAGTACAGAACAACACAGAGGGTATTTGTTACTCATACTTAAAGAGAATGTTATTTATTTGTTCAACATTTCTCAAAAATCCACTTAACTCAAACCAAATGTCTTCAAAATTAAACATTTACAGTTTATTAAACATTATTAAAAACTCAACTCTTACAGTAGTTTGTGTATTTTACGTACACTCCCATATTTAAATATATACAAAATACAATGAGTCTTAGGCTTGTACTAGCGTTGCTCCGAGTAACAGAGCAGCTGTAGTTAGCCCCCATATTGCTGCAGGAGCTGTGCTGACAGGGTCGACAGGTGTTGCACAATGTTGGTAAAATATGAATCACATTTACCATTTGTTACCGATACTACCTTTAAAAAAATACCAGGCCGCGTTGGCAGCAGCGTGTCCAGCCTCTTCACCTCCCATCAGCAGAATCCACTTTAGCATAAAGAAAAATAGGTGGCGCTAAATCAAAGTATTCTTCTGTACAATGGCGTCGGTTCACAAAGAGAGCAATTCTTAACAAAACACATGTACACATTGTTTTTTAAAGTATGAACTACTTTGATTCCAATTCAAAAGACCATTTAAAATTACTCTTTGTGGAGCCACGCCTTCATCTCAACATACTTTTAAAATGTTACCTATAATCAAATCATTTCGTATTACAAAAACAAGAGCAAAGTGCTCCAAATCCACTAACTGAACAGAAAGTGTATAAAAATAAAAGGTACTAAAGTTGCTGCTGAGCGCTGAGGCCTGTGGAAAACAACAAGTCTTTTCTTGACTGATCCTTACCATGGAGTCAAGCAGGGAAAGGTGTTCAGAAAGCCACTCATCCCGCATGGTGGAGCAACCAATACCTAGAAGAAACTGTCAACAAGGTTTAGCAGTAACGTGTACTCATTCCATCAACACAAAATGAAAACAATTACATGCATATTTTGCAGTTCTTATGTAAGCTTAATTAATTCACTGTTCATCCACCCTGCAGCAGTTCAGTACACCAAGCTATATGAGGCTCAGTCTCAATATCAGAAAACAAAGAGAAGTACTTGACCCTACATTCTGAGCGTTGTGCTTGCACTCTCTGCACACTTAGTGCAGAACTCCACTGAGACGTGGTTCTTGTCTACGTGCAGACACACGCCACCAGATGTCTCTTTCTCCGCCACTTTCGCCCGCTTCCTGGGCAACGCATAATCGTGGTCATTTGAGTCAGGCCCCTGGAAAAGCGAGGAAGATAATTTCATCCCATTCACACCGCTTAGCCTGGACAAGAGCTGGGCTAACATGCTCTCATTGGCCAGCACAGCTCTCAGATACCTGGTTTCATCTTCCAACTCCTCCACCCGCTTGGTGAGCTGAGAGTTCTCCTGTTTGAGCCCAGTGTTCTCCGTCGATAGGATGCCAACTCGCTTCTCCAGGCTGGTGACATATTCCTTCTTCTTGAGACGATTCAATCTGGCAGCAATGGCATTTTTGTTGATAACATGGCTTGACTGGTCCTGTCTGTTCTTCATCCTCGAGTCAGATGGCGTTCTCTCTGGAGATGAGGCAGCTGAAACATCTAAGCCGGAGTGTTGGTTTCTAATGCTGTACGCATCGAAATCAGATACGTCTATGTCAAAGAGTGAAGAGGAATCATCTTTTTCAAGAGTCCATTTTAGGTCTTCAAGCAGGTCATCAATCTCAGCTCCAGAAGGATCCAGGACATCGGTGGGGAACCCATCAGTTGGTCTTGGGAGATCTTCAACGGTTTCCTCAAAATCTACCACCTCAATTTCTTCTGAGTGCACCTCTGTGTTGTTCATGCGGCTTCTTCTTCTGGTGATCATCGTGGTTACAGTTTGACCACAAAGACGATGTCCGAAAAGAGATCCACACCTGCAGAACGAGAAAATGCAAAATTGCATTATTATCCTGGATTTAACAATTCTATCATGGAGAAAAATCACAGATACAAAAACATTCAAATATGAATTAACTGAGCAAAATAACTTTTGTAAATCATGAAATAATCTACTGCTTTGTGAACTGTGATCAAAAACAAACATATTTTATGAATTATAAGAGGAAAGGGTTTTCTACTATACGTTTAAGTTCATAAAACAATTAAAATTATCTCAATTCTTTTCAGCCAATCATATGAACAATTTCTTTTTTAATTACCAACCTATTCTAAACATCTTTTGAAAACAGATTACATTTTTTGCATTTTGTTTGTAAATTAGAAAATTCCCTCAGGCTGATGATTAACTCTGAAAGAAAATCAAAACAAAACACCTTTTAAGGCCAATTTGTTATATACCTTAATTCAATTAATTATTAATCCCTTTTTTCATTTGAAACTAGTTTGACCCGCTAACAACAAATTAAATAAAACAGGTTAGAAAAGGAAATTTTAAGATTAATAAGTATTTATAAAAATAAGTGACGTTTCAGGCCAGTGCCTTTCCTCAGACTAATGAGGAACCAAGGAAGAGTAGTGGTCTAAAACTTCACTTTGCACTGGAGCTTGACTGGTGTGTGGATCTTTTTTATTATTATTATTATTTTACAATATATTTTGATCTTATATCCACTCCAAATGGATTGTTTAATGTACGACTATCTTAGTTTTTAGAGACTTTCAACAACGTCACAATTAATACCTTAACAATAGGTACAAATACAGCTAGAAATGTGCTTTTGATCAAACTGTGAAAATGTATGTCTTAATAGGAGTGGACATATTTGCATAACAAAGTCTGGATAATTGCATACTATTATATTTTTCACATTGACTGCATTCACAAAGTTAAGATGGATTAGGGCACGTGGATTTAAAAAGTCCCTACTATTAAAAAATTATTTTTACTTACTGAACTCGTCCAGCCTGGCCTGAAAACCCTTAGCTAATAACGGGACACGTTTCCTGAACGTCTGAGCTACGTAACACTCCCGCGGCTAACTTGTTAGCTTTCTGTACTTCCGATAAACATAATCAATGTAGGCACTTTTTAAAGCCAAATCGAAACTTAAAGCTACAAATATTTCCCCAAAACAAAATATGACAATAATTTCCAAGCTGCATATTTCACTTTTTCAAAGCAATTTGCTTTAAGTGGTTAGCATAAAGGCCTTTTTATCCTAGCATCCTTCATTTAACTCTCAGCTAAATATAAATAACATCACGTCAACTACTCTGCAATTTTTACCAAAGCTGTAAAACAAGAAGACAAAAAAATAAGCTCTAGTATGTTATTGTTTATCCAATTCAAAGTTATAAACAAAAAAAGATTCCTCTTGGCCCGCTGCTAGCTTAGCTAAAGCCAGAACGGACTATGAATGACGCAGCAGGGTTTTAAGGCTTTGTCGTCATTTCGTCACAAACAAACTTACCTTTGTGGTTGAAAATTCTAATGTAATAATAAATAACTACAGGAGTTTCATCCGTCGACAAAACTGTAGTTATTGGGTGATTTCTAAAGCATTCGCCTTGGAAGATCAGAGCGAAAACGACGGAATAAAGTGTCTTCTTTTTTCTTCTTCTTCTTAGGAATTTCTGCGTTTGTAAGTCCCATTACTGCCACCCTGAGAGCAGAATTAGTTCCTACACTTTTGCTACCACCTAGCCTGGCAAGCCACACTAAATATGTGGATATATAAAGTCTGCAGAGCAGAACTGACTGTAGTTCACTAGGTTATCTACCACCACACTTTAAATTATAAACATATTTGACCCTCCGCCTACAGATTTATTCTACTTTTGCTTGTTGTCACACATGTTTCAGATCAGCAAACAAAATTCAGTATCAGTCAAAGATAACCAGAGTAAATACAAAATGCAGTTTTCTGAGGATTATTTATCTTATTAAAACAAATAAGCTATGCAAACCAACCTCACCTTATGTAAAAAAAAAAAAAAAAGTAATTGCCCCTTTTGTTAAATCATGAGTTAATTCAATTAACTAACTAGATCATTTGGAAAGCTGAGTTCAGTTTCACCAGCCACAGTACTGCCAGACCTGTAGAATTAAGTAAAGAAGAGCAGGACAAATGTCCTCCCTGATGACATGAGAAAGTCAGTAAGTGATCACAAACACTGGATTGTACTGTAGTTTTTGCCACCAGGAGTAACAACCAGTTATTAGGATCAACTTTTTCATAAAGCCTAAGGCCAGGTTGGTTTGGATTTTTCTCCTTAATTATGAACACCTTCATTTAGAAACTGCATTTTGTTTCTCCTCATCTTTACTTATTGTATTTTTGTCAAATATTTTAATTTATTTGATGATCTGAAACATTTAAGAGTGACATTTTTTCACCTTAGTGTAAATCTTCACTAGAAATGACCTGAATGTGTTTTATTAGTCAAATCAAATTATCAACCTGTTCTTTTTTAACCTCTGTTGACAATAAACATTCTTTGGGTTGACTGTGTCCACATTTTTAAAGATGTTAAGATTTAAGAGTGAAAATAGATTACATACACATGGTCTTAATTCAATCTTTAGTCATTTTTTCATGTTTTATGCTTTTTAAACCATCACATTGGAAATAAAATAATTAAATAATGTTGAAAGAGATTATATTAGTAGAAATGTTTTTTATTTCCTTACATCCATGCCAAAAAACAACATAACAACAGGACTTAAACAAAAACACCTCTTTTTAGAGCATCTTACTGGGATTTTAATTTGAAAAGGATCCCAAAATAGACAGAAAACATTTACTGTACTCCTAATACACCATCAAAGGGATATTAGAGTTTAAGGAGTTAAAACATTTCAATGGATGGATATTTGACTAACTCCAGCTTCCCAAATGTGTGAACAGAACACTTCTGCAACAGCAAATGACACTTCAGTTTGTGTGAAATCAAAAAGATATAAAAAAAAAAATCTGCTGAACATGTCTCAAAATTATGAAACTGTTAAATCAAAAATTACGTGTAACCATAAACACTAAATTATTAATTCACATTTTCCTCCTCCATAAGTAACCATCCAAGAAAATAAAAACAGAACTGAAACATTTTGTCTTGGAGTAAAAATAACAATGATCACAACTAACAAGTCTACAGGCTTAAGACACATCTCAGCATCATCACCACGACTCAGAAAAGCTTCAGTCCAGCTTTCAGCCTGTCGACGTAAGCCTGGCTCCAGAGGCCTTCGGCTGTTCTGGAAGGAGCAGAGACTCCGGGGACATTCTGTGTCCCGCTGCTGTCCAGCTGCACCGGCTGGTCAAGGACCATCATCGTAGAATACGTTTCTATCATCAGAGATGACGGATCATCAGTCTGTCCAGGGACTTTCCCGAGAGGATAGTTCTTCCACTGAACATCAGCAGCACACACCTGCCAGGGAGAACCTCTGAGCATCTCTGCTTTTTCAGCCAGATCGTCAGCCCATTTCAGCTCCTGAGAGGACTCGCTCCTGTCCGAGCTCGCCGTGGTCCGCCACAGCTGGCTTTGTATTTCGATCAGACTCTCCAGAGTGTAAATGGGCTGCTGTCTGTGGTCCTGCGAGGGGCTGAGCTGTGTGTGTGTGGTTTGAGTGTAAATGCTGCAGAGCTTCAGCAGCTTCTGTTGGTTGTCCAGAGGGAGGGGATGCTCCATGTCATCCAGGATTAACTGGAGCAAGTGAGGCGTGCTGATGCAGGGAGCATCCAGGCATGCTGAGAGCAGCTGCTGCCAACGCAGCTGGATGCGGTTCACAAAAATCTTGTCTTTCACCCGGGCCTTCTTCTGCACCTTTGTTTCAAAACGGTACTCAAATTTGTTGCTGTTGCAGAGGAGGACCTCAGAAATCCAAGCAGAAATGTAGAAAAGGCGGTGACTGTCCTGCTCGTTGGTGAGCAGCTTCAGCTCCACAAACAGCTTCTTCAGGAAAAGGTGGACAAATGATGAATAGCTGAGCATCTTTAACAGCTGCAGCCAGAATCTCAGGAAGACTTGAGGAAGTCTGGGTTCTGTGGGACTGGATCTCTCAGAAGGATCGCAGCTTAATGTTTCCAGCTGTTCCTGCGTCGGAACCAGAAACCCATCCTCCAACAACACGTCGATCAGCAGCTCACCGGAGTCCAGAGCAAACTGCTTGATCTCCCCCAGTAACCAGCTCATGTCTGCGAGAGGAGCCTGGGACAAGCTCTTCTCTTTGTCCTCATGAAGTCTGTCCAAACTCTGAAACCGCTCCTTTTCATACGAGATCAGAAGCTGCCGAACAGTCTTATAGACCTCTCTCTCTCTTTGTCTGGAGATCAGTGCCTCTTCATCCGACGGTGAGTGACTGCTCTCATCAGGACCACCTCCAAGCTGCCTGGACCAGTAGTTCTGATGCAGCCACTCCAGAGCCACCTTACATCCCTTCTGACACCATTCTAATGGGGGGAGTTTTCTGTGGGTCAAGTTGTGCCTCAGCTCCACCATCCACTCCGGAATGTTCAGGTTCCCGGCCAGTTGCCTCAGAGGTCGGACCACCCTCCCCTGCTGTCTCTCGGTGATCAAATTAACGAACCTCACCAGAGCCGTTCCGTAAAGCAAGACCAGTTCGTCACTGTTTAGCTGTCCGGACCGGTCCTGAATCTGGCACCTCACCAGGTCCGCTGTGCAGTCCACGGCCACCGGCGTGCTGTGAACATACCTGCCCCTCCAGGCTGAGATTCGCTGCACCGCAAACCTCTGCAGAGCGACGTCCTTGGAGTACAGATACTCCAGAACCTGGTCCCACTCGGCTTTGTTCAGCCAGGCCACCACATGGCGACGTTTCTCGGAACGACTTCTCTTCATTTTGGCGGAGGTGACTTACAAAAGACCCTTTACACCGGAAGCGGGTGCCTTCTGAGGGCCTTCTTTAATAAAAATAAAAGTAAATAGCCTGAAACCGCAGCGCTTCAGCGTAAAAATGTTTACCGTCTGAATTTTCCCCAACCAATGATTTTTTGTAATCCGGAAACTACTTGCCTGAATCCTTTTCTGTATGGTTATCGATTAGCATCGGAGCGCCCCCTGCCGGAGGGGAGGTAAAGGGCAGCAGATGTTCAAATTGAAATGTCTGAAATTCAACTAAATAAAAACAAGTATTTATGGCGCTTTTCTAAGTAATTGAATACATATGCTGATGGCAGTAAGCTACATTGACGGTGTCATTTATTTTTTGTATTTTGTTTTTATTTTTGTCACACTTAAATGTTTCATATCAGCAACACATTTCAATTTTAGACTAAGATAACCTGAGTAAACACAAAATGCAGTTTTCACAGGATCATTTAGTTTATTCAGGGAAAAAAAGCTTTCCAAGCCAACCTGGTTCTATGTGAAAAAGTACTAGCACCTGTGAGGAACAGAAAGTCATGCAAATGTCAAAGGTCAACTGAAATCACTGGTCACTCTAATACCCAGACTTGTGCAGACATGCTCCACAGATATTGCGTTCTATCGAAGTCACAACATTCACTCGCTTTCAGTGGATTCGTCACAATACGACCTTGACAGAGAACCTCTTTCTGCTTTAATTAGAGTTCTCTGATTGAAAGACGTCCTATGAACAAACTCACTTTTCTCTAATAAAATCATTTCTCTTTTACAGACTTAATGACAAATGAATTCCATTGATTGTTTTTCATAAAAAAGTATTTAATCAAAATTCATTGCTTAGGAAGTAATGGTTAAATCATAATTAATAATATTTGAAAATACATTCTCTTTTAGTTTCAGAGAGAAAAGGGGAGTGAACAGAGTTTCTTGATAATGCCTCTTTTAATTTCCCTGGCTGACCATTGGTTAATCAAATTTACTATAAAAAACTTTGATTTCCAGATAGTCACTCTCTTGTAGTCTGCCAGTCGACGTCAAAGAGCCTCTGCAAAGAGTCTGTCAACCATTGTCTCTGCCAACATGCCGAATGGAAAACCTATGGCGTTTATTCGGTTCCAAAAGTCGGGCACGCGCATTTTGAGCGCGCGAGTCGGGCACGCGCATTTTGAGCGCGCGCACAGCACACCGAGCGCGCACACTAAACACCGCGCGTGCAAACGGGAGATGCGAGAGGAAAATTGGGACTTGCGAGTGAAAAATGACATCGTGAGAGTGCATTTGTGCACTGAGAGCGATCACACAGTATCTGTGAGCACTGACAATCAAACACAGCGCGCACATAAAGCCATCGAGCACGGCAGCGACGAGCCTGCGCTCGTCTCTCTCACTGCGCGCTCAGTTCCTTTTTCTGCTCGCTGTCTGTAGAAGACTTTTGAGACTCTGGAGGCGGGACCTGAGGCTGCTGAGCTGTGTCCTCTGATTGGTCAGTTTATGAACTCTACACCCCCTCCCTCCCTGGTCAGTACTCCGGTCCTCCTGTGGATTTTATAAGAGAAAAGTAGCTTCAAAATATGACTCAAGTTACCACTAGCGACATTAATCTCCATTAGCCTCTTCTTGTAGATTTATGAGAAAAAAATCTGGGTGCTACCGCAACAAACTGGTATAGATAGTTGAAGTTGTCACTCAGAAATATTAAACACACATATGCTGGTGAAGGTTCTCAGTCATCCAGGTCATTATAATCCAAAAAAGGGTTTTAAATAAAAAGAACCAAATATTCCAGTTGGCCTTTATTTAAAACCCTTTTTTGGATTAAACATATATATGTGTGTGTGTGTATGTATATATATATATATATATATATATATATGCATATATATACATAT
>SSNR01000525.1:98197-135231 GCA_006937965.1 Callopanchax toddi
AACAGCTACAATATTCTCCAGATATGGTATTTCCTAATAAAATCATTTGATTGTCTGTGTGTGTACACAAACATTTGTGTATATATTTTTTATTTACTCATGTTATTAAAAAAACCCTGTCACTGGTTGTTGTTTTTTCATTTCAGAGCAATAAATGTACTTTTATTGTTGTATCCTAACTTAAATAAAGTAAAAAAATATATCTGTCTTAGTGCATATTTATTCAGTATCACAAAAAATATAATTTATATATATATATATATATGTGTATATATATATATATATATATATATGTATATATATGCATATATATATATATATATATATATATATATATATACACACACATATATATGTTTAATCCAAAAAAGGGTTTTAAATAAAGGCAACTGGAATATTTGGTTCTTTTTATTTAAAACCCTTTTTTGGATTATAATGACCTGGATGACTGAGAACCTTCACCAGCATATGTGTGTTTAATATTTCTGAGTGACAACTTCAACTATCTATACCAGTTTGTTGCGGTAGCACCCAGATTTTTTTCTCATAAATCTACAAGAAGAGGCTAATGGAGATTAATGTCGCTAGTGGTAACTTGAGTCATATTTTGAAGCTACTTTTCTCTTATAAAATCCACAGGAGGACCGGAGTACTGACCAGGGAGGGAGGGGGTGTAGAGTTCATAAACTGACCAATCAGAGGACACAGCTCAGCAGCCTCAGGTCCCGCCTCCAGAGTCTCAAAAGTCTTCTACAGACAGCGAGCAGAAAAAGGAACTGAGCGCGCAGTGAGAGAGACGAGCGCAGGCTCGTCGCTGCCGTGCTCGATGGCTTTATGTGCGCGCTGTGTTTGATTGTCAGTGCTCACAGATACTGTGTGATCGCTCTCAGTGCACAAATGCACTCTCACGATGTCATTTTTCACTCGCAAGTCCCAATTTTCCTCTCGCGTCTCCCGTTTGCACGCGCGGTGTTTAGTGTGCGCGCTCGGTGTGCTGTGCGCGCGCTCAAAATGCGCGTGCCCGACTTTTGGAACCGAATAAACGCCATAAAAACCTCCCATCTGGAATCAAACCAGATCCCAGACTGAAATCAGGTTAACGGCCTAATGAGGACTCATCTTTTTCTCAACAACCTTAATTCTAAATTTGATCCAGAGAACAACCATATTTTTGAATCCAGCTCTAGTTTATCAGAACTAATAAATTAAACTCGACATCATCTGCCACCAAGTTCAACAGCTTTACCAGAGAGAGAGAGCTACCTGGGACCAGTCTCATCCAGCCTATGTGATACTGATCACCAAGGCCATCAAGTCGCCGTGGAAACAACTTCCTCTGAAGTCGTTGATACAGACTTCCAAGACAGCCTGGATCCATCAGGAGCTGATCTGGTACAGTGAGCCTTGAACATGTCAGATTGCTCATCATCATTTATCAATTATCAGTAATTAATAAAAGCAACTCAACCAGGTTAATTTTGTAATCACTCAACTTCACTTTCAGAAACCAAAGTGAGATCCTTTTATAACACCTTTAATCATTTTGATAAATGTTTATTCATGTTTTGTTTGTTTTATTTTGTAAATAAATTAGTTAGAAAAATATAGTAATAAATTTATTTTTATATGAAACTATATGTTTTGCCTCTGTGTCAAATTATTAAGTGTTGTTCCCTGGTACCTAAAAAAGTAGATTGAGAGTCAATCTGATATTGATCTATTTTATTTTAATTTTCATATATATTATATGACCTCAGTATGTGTGAGAGCCCTCCTCTCCTTGCCTTAAATGTGAGAGTGAGCGTTGGTGTGTGTTTTATCTACCGTGTGTGTGTGTGATTCTATGTCTACCAAGTGAGTGTATAAGATTATACAAGTGTCATCCTGCTGATATAAAAAGCATTAAACCTTTAATGACACCATAATGTGACTTTTTCTCATTTTTTCTGGTTATATGTTGTTAACATGGTTATATATAGAAAACCTGAAGCAGAAAATAAATCATAAAAGGTGTTTTACCCATAAATGTGATTAGCTCAGTAAAACATGATTATAACCCCAACACAAGCCTCGCCATTCTGTGTTGTTAAGTGTTGTTCCCTGGTACCTAAAACAACCTAGACTGAGAGTCAATCTGATAAGACTCATGACTCATTTGAGACATTTCACTTTGTCAGATACTTTAAATATTTTGACATTTTATAAAGAGCTACTTCACAAACGTGACACACCCCTTATTGAATCTTGAATAGTGCGTTATTTGGAAAGCCGACGTCAGTTCCACTAGCCACACCGATTACTGTCAAGACCTGTAACACATCATGTCCTGTTCTAAAGAAATCCAATAAAACTAAAACCCAGAACAACATCTAAAGCCCCACAGGGCTCACTTAAAGTCAGAGGTCATGATTTCACAATAAGAAAGACATGCGACAAATATAGCCTCCAAGGCCAAAACCTCTCCTGACCACACCAACACAAAGGCCTGTCTCACATGAGCTAAAACATCTTGGTGCTCCCTCAGACTCAGACCTGATGATGCAGAAGGTTCATAGCTGACAGAGGAGAAAGGGGGTGGAGCCACACCCTCATTTGGAGCCATAAAAGACTTGTTGCTTCTATTCCTGGGGTGAAATGTCAGCCTGCCTCCTGAACAGAGTGATGAGAGCCCCTGATGAATCATGGAGTTTGTTCTCACTTCGGTACGATCGATTCAATTTCCTCAACTTTTAGTGAAGCTGTTGTCTTTTATGGATAAAAGAATGTACCTGACAGCATGCTTTAAATTTTGATTTGCAAACTCAACCTGAAACATTTTTACAAAAAGTTTTTTATAAACAGTATTTTATTCAGTTACACTAAACTTTAAATTTCCTAGTATTTTAGCGAGTGTCCTTTGAAGGGTTCATGTACTGTAGCTGTTATAGAAAACCCAGTGTAATGTTAAAGTGGATGGCACAGAATGTACATTTATTTAGTAAGACTAGCACAAGCCGTTTTCAGGTTATAATTTCAGAATGATAAGATTAAACCAGTTAATCTGAATTTCACAATAAAAGCAGATTTTACAAATCAAGCTATGAAACATTTAGTAATATACAGTACTGTGGGAAAGTTAATTTATCCTTTATATTTTGCCTCCAATTAAGTACTTATCTGTTGTCAAATTCATTAACGTTTATTTTGGACTTTGCTTTTTTATGTTTCCCGTCTATTCTTTGTAACTGATGATTTCAGATGAACAAGTTTGTGCTTAACTTAAGAATCATTTCAGCACAACAAAACTAAACGGAAAAGGATGACAAGACCAGTTTCCAAAGAACCAACATTAATATAGATAATCAGGTACGTCGTTACTACAAACAGTAGTTTTACAGGCATGAAGTAGAATATTTGCACCAATAAGGTGAGTCACAAGGTGTCAAAAACTTCTCAATTCTAAAGAAAATCTGACTTCTTGGAAGCAAAATATAGGAATTTTAACTTCTGCACAATGTTGAATTGAGACGCATTCACAGAGTCTTAGAAAAGCAGCTAAAAGCAGACAACTTGCATCGTTGGCATTATGCAAATTACAAAAAACTCAATCTACTAATTTGATTGGTTTTAGGCCAGAACAACCAGCAGTCTCTCCTTGATTTTGCTGCACGATTCAGCGTCAGTTTTTAAGTTCTGTGGTTGATGCTACGGAGCTGTGTGACAAATGGGGAGACGTTTTTTTAAATCGCTTGGTGATTCCCTCCAGTTGATCTGCTGAAAAAGGAGGACAACAAACAATTAACCAAGTGAAAGTAAAAGTTTATCATAAAGAGAATCTCGACGTACGTAGCGTGTGCTTCTCTCCTTGGCTCCAGTACAGAGGTTTTGTTTGCAGCTGCTTTACTTCTTCACTCATAGATGCTGAAGCTTCTGATACTTCCTTCAGCATTTCCAGCTCCTGATGAGTGAAGCATGAGGGGGAAAAAAAATAATCAGATAAAGTTCCTGCAGGTCAGGCCTGGGTAGAAATCTGATTTATTAAAGCTGTCCATCCTCAATTCCTCTCCTTGTAATGATGCAAACAAAAGGAGGCAACAAGGAAAAAGGAGTTTTCCTTTCATACTTTCAATGTTACCGATTTATAAAATCCCTGTAGACATGAATCCAAGTCCTGTTCTGTTGTGAAATAAAAGCTCCTACAGGCTAAAGTCTGACGTTGATGTAAAGTAACTTTATAAACTTACTTTATTTAGAATGTTTACAAGTAAACTGCACAATAACTTTAAAATCTGGAATGAAGCAAAGGATGCTACCCTTCTGTAAAAGACAGAGCATTTTAACCTGGTTGAACAGATATAAGTTCAATGTTTCTGCATCACCTTCAACAAAGAACAAGTCTGAAAGTCCAGCTGATGGACAGGTGAGTTCAAGGTCACATGCAGGCAGGTAAACTTCCTGCACTGATGATTTCTACTCATCAGAAGCTAAACTGGTTCTTCGTGTACTAGCTTTCGTAAATCTGAACAAAGCAGCAGAAACATTCTGATGTAAAAGTCACTAATTGTGTTGAGATAAAGGATCTACCTGATATCCACAACAGCCCTGAATAGTCTGCGTACCGTGTTGCAGGCCAGCAGCTGCCGGTGGACTCTCTGGAAGATCTCGGTCTCTGTGCTGAAACTGGGTGGCTCTCTGTTGCAGAAGGCTCTTAAATCTGTCTCGTAAACGTGGCTGAACGTGGTCATCAGCTGTTGGGAATCGCATGCAGCCAAACGCAGTGAGCTTGGAGAGAAGATGGATGACGTTTGTTCATCGTTCTTCAGGAAATCACACTGAAGACAGAACAACAAAACAGACAACTATTAATGTTTCAGTATCATCATTATTAACTTAGGCATTCATAACATCCCTGATTTGACTGGTTAATGCTTAAGACTAGGCACCATTCATGTTTGAAGCAACAAAATTCCGTAATCTTTTGGCTCTTTACTCTGTAATGAGAGAAATATAATTGAAGCTGTTCAAACATTTCTGTATTAGGTGACGATTTAAAATAGGCTAAAAACTAATGAAAAACAAAACATCATAAACCTTAAACCTTAGAAGCTAGTCAAGCAAAGAACTTAAGAGTTCCCTAAATGCACATTGATGCACCACTAGAAGGAAGTGTGGACTGATTTAATTCGTTCTAAATGTTTTTAGTTGATGCTTTTCAAACCATCAGATGTTCATCAACATTCAAGATTTTAGGAGACGTTTGTTTGGGAGTTTATCAGAAAAGGAATGTTAAAGAGAAGCTACATTTTATAGTGATAATATATATTTTTTAAACTTAAAAAACAACAACACAGTATTGAAACTAAAACCCATTAAACCATCTGATCCAGATGTGCTTTTAAGCATCTGGAGGTTTTAAGCTGATTTGAGTAAAACAGCATTTACCTTTGACTGCAGCTCCTTCAGTTGTGTTTGAGTTAATTGTAGACGAGCAGAAACCTCAGGACACTCTTCTCTTGGTTTAGAAGAAGCCTTGGGGCCTTTACGTAAAGCCCTTTGAGACAGAAGAAAATTAGAAACACTTGAGAGGAAACAAGCAGCTGCAAACAAATCATGCAAACTTTGTTCAGAAAAAACACCAACTATTTATCTGTTAAAGTGATGAGTTATTCTATTATAATCAAATTAGCAATAATGTTCTTTATTGTATCACAATAATTCCCTGAAAACGGGCTTTAGGTCTTAAAGATTAACTTCTTAATGACAGCGAGCTGCAGCAAATAAAATACAGTCATAGTAAAATAAGGACATGGGCCTATGGTTATACAACTTTATCAATCAGAACCACTAAAATATATACTGGTAAATACAGTACTTAACCAAGGGGTTTTATTACAAAGGAAGTTCAACTTAGCAGGACTTTTATTCTGACTTAAACTCCACCAAGAGATTCCAGGTTCTACGACAACGATTTAGACATCAGTTTGGTTCTGCAGGCTTTCAGCTTTAGCTCAACCCGAGACATCATTTATGAAGACCAGTAGGCTCAGGCTGTATTAATGAAGAGTGAAGGAGATGCAATCCTGACAGAAAAACCAGCATTCCCAGTTAGAGCCAGAAAGGAATGTTTCTGTAAACCAGTAAGTTCATTCCTGCTGTGGTTTGGGTCGGGTCAGAACCACCTGAGACTTTATTCCTCTTTGATTCTGGCTCATAAGTCATTTCACTGGTCAAATTGAATTCATATTTATTCAATCTCTTGATGTTCTGAGGCTATAATGAATGAAATCTGATAGTTTAACAGATCACTCATCTGTCCAAGGACATTGTTCCACAAATCTTGTGGTTGATTCAGATGAAACGTTACAACCCAAAGCTCCTGTAACATTTCTAAACAAGACTACCTTGTTCAGTCTTTTTCCAACTGTTCGTCATGATCCTCCTGCTAACTGAGGTCTGAGATGGAGCTTTTGGGTATTTTGCCATTTAACTGAGCATTGACCTCTGACCTCAGGGTGGATTTTAGGGGACGTCCACTCCTGGGAAAACTTAAGAGTTTTCTACAATTTTCCTCACTGTAAAATAATAGACTCCAAATAGTTGGGAAATGACTGTTGACCTTTCCAAGACTGATGGGCACCTCCAGATATGTAACGCCTTAGAAATGAGACAGGATGGACACAATACTTCTGTTTAACTGTAACATTTTCAGCCAGTCATGCAGACAGAAAACATACCTGATGTGCACAGGCCAGGGGTCAAATGTAGGTTTGAGCATTTGTGTGAGATTTGGTAGATTCTCAGCAGCAAACAGCTCCCTTAGCAGCACCTCTCCATCAGTTCTGTGCCCAGCAGATTTTTTACAACCAGGAACAAGAGTCAAAAGCTGCTCCAGGAACTGAAGCTGCCGGTAGGGGCTTCTATTCCCCTAGATGAAAAACATTTACACACATTTATTAGGACAATAAACATCAACATGAACAGAAATTTTAAAAGATGTAGTTTATTTCAAGCCTTACCCTGATCAAGTCCAGGTCATCTGATTTGCACAGCATCAGTTCCTGGCCAAACACAGCCATTTCTGTTTGTTAGAAAAAATATATTAGTATTATTTACAAATATCTTTTTTGTCTGAAGAATATTTAAGATACACATACGGCATTTGATTCTGTCTGTGTCTTACTTTGTTGAGTATGCCTTTTTATTGTTATTGTAAAGATTAGATTTGTGAAAATAAGTTATTTTCTTACCTTTTATCAACGCATGAGGATCTTTGGATCTCACTGACATTGCTTTGGAATTGGCAAAGCCTGGGTTGATACTGTAAAGTGACACATGATGAGAAAAGTGCAAAAGTCAAAAGAATTAGCTTGTGTTTGTATACCAAGAATTTGTGAACCTACCTGCTGCAGATCCAGGCCAGTATGTTGGTGCGGAGCTCTGAGGGGGAGCACAACAACTCCAACATGCTTTCCTCTTCCTGTAAACACAGACCTTGTACCAAAGGACAAGACGCATCCTCAAAAACAAAACAGACTTTCAGTTAGACACTATTTTTATTTTTAATACTAAAGATGTTGGACTATTAAACATTCAAACACAAGCAAAAAAAACACAAACAACTTCCAGTCAGAACAACTTTTTTAAATTATAAAAGACAACCTGGTGATTGCCACTGACTGCTAGCCCTCAGTTCTGCTCTGCAGACAGTATATATTCACATATTTAGTCTGGTTTACCAGGTTAACTGACTGCTTCAGAAAGAAATGACTAGAGAACACAGATCATTACTGGAAAGGGGGGAAAGTTGGTCTTTCATAACGTTTGACAAGTTGGAGACAATGAAGAATTGTTTCCATATGTTGATGAGTATATTTATATATTAAACAAATGCAAAATCATTTTGACTACATTTACAAACTGCTTAACTCAGGATCCCTAAAATGCCCCAAAAAGATGACATTTCTTAAAATGATGTTCAAACACAAGACAGTCCTCTTACAACTCTAAAATAATCAAATAAAATAACATTTAATGTGTAGAAACGAAGACATGAAACGTACGTTATCAGTGTTTATTTATATTACTCCCAATGAATTGGGTTCTTTAAAAGTTTAACTTAATTTACCTGCAGTGAATCATAAACTTGGTGAGCAAACTGTTTTTCCGTCAAAGGACCCGCCATTTCCCCAAAACTCGCTTCTTCTTCTTCGCTGTCTTCTTCTTCTTCTTCTGTTAATATTTTATGGCGGTTGGCAGCCAGCGTTTAGGTGCATTACCGCCACCTACCGAATTGGAGTGTGGGATAGCAGACGACTAAAGAACATTACCTAATCCATCAGGCCTGAATCTCTCAGATATCCAACTAATGCTCCACGAACAGTATTAGAATCTCCTCCCAGCAAATTTCTCAGTCATATCCAGACCCTCCTTATTGTTGTATCAGCCTCAGTTTGACTCTGGAGTACCTTTCACATGATATTTGACTGCAGTGCCTATAGCTACTACTGCTAAAATCTAATTCATGATGATACAAATTAAATCTGGCTAACCTAGGCTACACAGGAACAGGATACTGCCTGGGTGGTGATGCCTGGGTGCTGTTGCAAAACTCCTGTGGTGTGTACTGGTGACTTCTGTGACTTGTTCACTTTTCACTTTGAGTTTCAGAGCAACTACAAAATGTTATGTGAAGAACTCATTGATAAGAAAAAAAACTTTTTGTGTCTTGCAGAGCCGCATCATACATCTTTGACTGGTTCCACTGTTCAATGGCGATTCTGAGTTCACGTTCTGCTCCCACGAAGTTGGTTCCATTGTCAGAACTCAGCTCTCGAACCTGGCCTCTTCTTGCAATAAATCGTCTCAATGCATTAATGAAAGAATCAGTGTCCAGTGATGCAGCCACCTCAATGTGAACAGCACGGATGGCAAGGCAGGTAAATATTACACCATACCTCTTCACCATGCTTCTCCTACATTTCACATTAAAGGGTCCAAAGTAGTCGACCCCTACTCGTGTGAATGGAGGTTCGTCTGGAACTATTCTTTCTTCGAGCAAATCTGCCATCTGTTGATTTCCTGGTGGAGCGTTAAGACACACAACACATTTGTGCAGCACTTTCCTGATGGCTGTACTGATTCCAATCATCCAGTACTTTTCACTCAGCTTTAATAACGTGGTTACAACCAGCATGTCCCACTTCCTGATGTACATGTCTCAGCAGAAAGCCACTATTCGAGTTAAGTTGTTGACATCTTCTTACTAATTCTCTGGCATGACCTCTTGTGTATTGTTCTAAAAAGTATAAATGATCTTTGTATTGCGGCTGCATGGTGGCGCAGTTGGTTAGCACTGTTGCCTCGCAGCAAGGAGGTCGTGGGTTCGCATCCCGGCTCTGCGGCCTCTCTGCGTGGAGTTTGCATGTTCTCCCCGTGCGTGCGTGGGTTTCCTCCGGGTACTCCGGTTTCCTCCCACAGTCCAAAGACATGACTGTCAGGCTAATTGGGCTGGTAAATTGTCCTTAGGTGTGAGTGGGTGCGTGGTTGTTTGTCTCGTTCGTCTCTGTGTGGCCCTGCGATGGACTGGCGACCCGTCCAGGGTGTCCCCCGCCTTTCGCCCCTTGACCGCTGGAGATAGGCACCAGCTCCCCCCGCGACCCTCTGTGGAGGAATAAGCGGCTACAGAAAATGGATGGATGGATCTTTGTATTGCACTCAACTGCCATGCACCGGCACCTATAGTCCCTCTGACCACCACCAGCAGGCAAGGTGGGTGAAGTGTCTCGCCCAAGGACACAATGTAACCCAGTGGGAGCTGGGATTGAACTGGTAACCCTCTGATTACCAGACCGGCCACTCTACCAACTGAACTACATACTGCCCCAAAAAATGTAAACATACTCTAATACATTTATGTAGTTGTGACTAAAAACCTGTTAAAGTTGGCTTGCTGTAACTCAACAGTGCACTAATCAAATTAGGTCTGTTTTTAGCTGTGGTTTGTTTGTTCCACCACTGAAAACACGTCTGTTCCTAACTGGAGACATTGTGTCCCACAAGAATTATTTGTTTTCATTTTGAATAGGTTTTCTGTTTGGAGGTAATGTGATCTTTATCAGGTGAGTGTAGTCATAAGTTTGAATCACAGAAGTCTCCTTTACTTGCTATCTTGTAAGTGGGGAGAAGACAGACATGTGATTTGTGGCCTTCAGGAATAAGATAAAATGTTCAACACAACTCAGTGCAGGTTTTTTCCCCCCTTTTTAATCTTCCAGTGTGAGTGTACCTCTGTGCAGTGCATGTTGGTCAGGCTGGTGTCCAGATTAATGCCTGCTGGGAGCTCTTATTGCCTGGAACAGAGAATTCAGTCTGATGGACAGGTGCCAAGTGACAAAAGCACTGGAGGAGATGAATCCTTCAACACCTTCTTCAGTCAGACTGGATCAGGGACACATGTCCCCTGAGCCATCTTTGTAGATCTAGAGCCATCACTTATTGGCTCTCGATCCAGATATTTTTCTTGTTTACTTCAACCTACAGTTGCATAAAAACAGCTATTTTTAAATCATTTTAAATTGATTTTATCTGTTTTATGTAGTTGTTTTTATCATGTACAGCACTTTGGGTTGCGTGAGCAACAGTAAATGTGCTCTATAAATAAAGTTGACCTTGACCTTGACCTATTTCTTATTCAGTTTAACACAGTGCCAGCATTGTCATCACCAGGCAGGAGCATGCTGCTCTACCTCCTACCTCAAAGGGATTCAGCAATATGAATTTAGCAGTCTGCCAAGTATGTGTTAACTTTAACCAACAAATCATAATTCTTTGATAATTTTTGGTCAAATCCCTGATCTAATTCAAATCAAGTCCCATTTGAGCAGGGCCTACAATTGAAGAATTTGCAGTAGATATTAGTTAATGCTTTGGTTTTCTTCAGATGAGGTTCATAGTGGAATCTACGGCTAGCTGTTCCTGATCAGCTGATCACCAGCAAGGAGGATGCTGCTAACTAACCCGTCGACACTTCACCATATCAGTTTATCCTCAAACTGAAAGGACCGACGAGGATGACATTTTCTCTTATTTTGGTCTTCAGGACTTCCTGGTTTTCCACAGCTTTGGTGGAGGCACCGGCTCTGGTTTCACTTCCTTGCTGATGGAGCATCTGTCTGTGAACTATGGTAAAAAGTCCAATCTGGAGTTCTCGGTCTACTCCTCTGGTGTCCACTGCTGTGGTGGAGCCCAATACTCCATCCTGACCACCAGATGGTGAAATGTGATCCTCGTCACGTCAACATGGCCTGCTGCCTCTTGTATTGTGGTGATGTGGTGCCTAAAGATGTCAACGCCTCCATCTCCACCATCATAACCAAGTGTAGCAGTTTGTGGACTAGTGTCCCACTGGTTTCCAGGTGGGCATCAATTACCACCCGCCCACAGGTGTTCCTGGAGGAGACCTGGCTAAGGTCCAGAGGGTTGAGGCCTGGGCTCGACTGGATCACAAATTTGATCTGATGTACGCAAAACGTGCCTTTGTTCACTGGTATGTGGGTGAGGGGATGGAGGAGGGGGAGTTCTCAGAGGCCAGGGAGGACATGATGGCTCTATAAAAAGATTATGAAGAGGTTGGAACTGATGGATTGGAAGAGGTGAAGAGTATATGAAATGAAAAGTGTATTTTTTGTGTGTAGAAATACATTAATTTCTTATGCATTTCTGGTCATTTTCTCTTTAAAACTCTTGAAATGAACATGATTGGCTTTTCATAACTCAAGTAGGGTGAATTTATTACAATTGGCACATGTCTGCTTCAAACTTTCAAATGCATAAACCAGTTTTTTGTGAATCAGGTTCTATCTTGTAAACAGTTGAAAGATGAGTTGAAGACCAGGGGTTTGTTCCCACCATAAGTTCCTAGACTATCTGGTTTGACCGCTCTACTGAGATGAAATGTCTTCCAGTTTCAATGCTCTGTAACAAGATCAAGTATTATGAGAAACGACTTCCTTACCTGACCTACTTCTGACGGTGTGAAGTTTCAACCTGTGTTTTTCAGAGATGACACCTATCTCCTGACACGCAGCTCCATATCAATGACTGAAAATCTGTTCACTGTCCTCTCTATGAACTAGAAACCTTGTTAAATGCAGACCTAGACCCAGTAATTTTATTTTTAAAGTATATTGCTTCCTGTTTCAATTTTAAAGTCATATCCTCCTTATACATAAAAACAATGTAAACTGAATTTTCGACAAGGCTTGTTTTTTGTTCACACCCAACAAACCAATTTGTCACTCTGAATAACTTCAACAGCTAAATGAATGCTAAATTAACTTTCCTCTAAGCCTTTATTCATCAGTAAAAGATGTGTTTCTATTTGTGTAGCATGGAGTTGTCTCGTGAATCACTGCACAGATTTTTAACCATTGCACAAACATGTACAAACTGATTAACTTGTGTATGTCCATTTCATGATTGTCAACTAACTGACCTTTAGAAATGCATATAAAATCTAATTCAGTCAATTTCAGCTGTTCAAATAAAATTTGGTTTCATAATCAGGAGTATTTCCCAGAATACACATTGTGTCAGATTTTAAAACTTTGGAAACAACCTCTTGGCAGAATAGCTCATGAACACATGAGTTTGAGTGAAGCTCAGTTTGAACTCTTGGAGTTGACCTAGTTAAAGATGGCTACCACCAGTGACCTTAGCAGACTAAAACATTACTTTAACTATTTTTTTACAGTTGTTGACCTATAATCTAATGTGGTGGCTGAGGCTTATTCACAGAGTAAATCCTGAAGGTCAACAGATTGCACAAGACCTTGAGATATATGAGACTGAAAATTGTGTTTTCAAGGTTTGATCCAAATGGCTTTAGCTCTTTGTTCAGATCTTAGTTTAGTTTCAAACTCTATGGTGGGTATTTTCATGTACATCCATCTGATCTCACTCACATATCTTAACAAAAAGTTTTTCAAGCATTAAAAGTAACAGAAATGGCACTTAATTGCAATAAAATTCAATTTCAATTAATAAAACTTATTCATAAAGCGAAATAACAATGGTAAAAACCATTTCTAGTGATAGAACAACTGTATATCTTAAATACAAGGTTCTCTTCAATGTTTTAATGCAGAAAGAATGTAGTGGTTATCTGGAAATGATGAAATCCCAATACACATGAACGGACAAAATGGCGTCATTTGTTCTGGGAAAAAATAACGTTTGAGATACATGAAATATGTGTTATTTTAGAAGAAGTCATCTATAAATATCTACTTTAAGATTCCATTAAATTATTGAATGAAAGATTAGCTTGAGAAACTAATTTCCCTGAAGAGCTGTGGCGCGTCAGCGAAAAAGACGGTTTCATTCTGACCAATAGGAACGGGAGTCACGTGACATTTAGCCAATAGAATTGAATAACGTCATTCCAGTGTTTAAGCTAGTATAAATAGCCCCACCTAGCTACTTTTCACCAGTTGCCTCTTACACAAGACTGATAAAGGTCTGCTCGTGGGAGTAAGCTGTATTTCGCCACAACTTCCTCTTTCTAACATTTAATATCCTCAAATTCAAGAAACATGGTGAGTATAAGTTTTAGTTCGACTTAAAAAAACATTTAAAATGAAGTAATTTAACGCAAACTTTACTAACTTTAACGCTAACAAATGAATCACCAGACCATTAAACGACAAATAAACGTCAATGTTTTAGATCTCCAAACTAGTCATTTTAGTTATCTGAATGTTTTTGTTACATCTATAGGTCTAAATCATCTGTTGAAAACTTGTACCAGGAGTTTTCTGTAACTCGTGGCCACAGCCCAAATGTTACTTTAGTCATGTGTGCGCTTCCGTTTTTTTCTTCTTTTTTTCGTGTGTGAACTTTGACCCAGTCGCTTGCGTTCAATATTTGAGCGGCATTCTGCTGATTCAGCGGATATTTGAAGTGAGCTGTTATAGCTACAGTGGTTTTTCCAACAAAAGATTCTAACTCGGCGTTATGGTCCCCTCATGCTGGCTTCAGACTAGCTGCTGCTTCATGAGGAAGTCTGATCAGCAACCTTTGTGCTCTATTTTCTCTAACACCTTAATAAAGCTGTTTTGTTTTTTTTCATAATTTTCTAAGTAAAATATGTTCCAACCGTGTATGTTTTGTATCACATTTTTAGTTAAAAAAAAAAAAAAATTTATATTAAAAAAAATGTGATGAGTCAAGTGACTGTAGTCATGCATGCCTCTGGTATCTTGATTGTTCACAAAAGAACCTCTTTGCACTTCCACATATCTATCTTTATGCAAGTGAAGACCAAACAGATTCCCAACTTTAAACAGTTCTTTGTTTAACCCTTTATAGTTGCCATATTTGATCACTTGTGCATATATCCATCAGAAAAATGTCCTCCCAATGGATGAGACTTTAAATTCCAAGTGTTTTACCAAGTACCACCTAATTACCTTTGTCTGTTTTTTATTTTCTCAATTTATTTGAATATTTTCAACCTTTTTTTTTTTTTAAACTTTTTTGTCAGTTTAAGGTGCAAATGTAAAGTAAAAGCATGCACAAGTGATCAAGTATACTTGTCTGCTACAGACTTCAAAACAGCTTTGTTGTGAGAACGGTCTGATTTAAAATATTTTCCCCTTTTTTATTTTCCAGCGTGAGTGTATCTCAGTTCACGTTGGTCAGGCTGGCGTCCAGATTGGTAATGCCTGTTGGGAGCTGTACTGCCTGGAACATGGAATTCAGCCTGATGGACAGATGCCATCTGACAAAACAGTCGGTGGGGGAGATGATTCGTTCAACACTTTCTTCAGTGAGACTGGATCAGGGAAGCATGTCCCCAGAGCAGTTTTTGTGGACCTGGAACCCACAGTCATCGGTGAGCAAGGCCACATTTAGCTGTTCACTAGAACTGGACACTGTATTGAGGAAATGGCTGAATCAACAAATAATTCTATGAAATGTTTTTGTTTCAGATGAGGTTCGTAGTGGAACCTACCGCCAGCTGTTCCACCCGGAGCAGCTGATCACTGGTAAGGAGGATGCTGCCAACAACTACGCCCGTGGACACTACACCATCGGTAAAGAGATCATTGACCTGGTTCTGGAAAGGATCCGCAAGCTGGTGGGTGAACTCAAAGCAGCAGCTGCTGTTGTGTTTTTTTTTTTTTTTTTTTGAAGTGGTAAAATGTGTCAAATAAAATGACTGGATTTTCCCCTCTTTTGTCCTCAGGCTGACCAGTGCACTGGTCTTCAGGGCTTCCTGGTTTTCCACAGCTTTGGTGGAGGCACCGGCTCTGGTTTCACCTCCTTGCTGATGGAGCGTCTCTCTGTGGACTATGGCAAGAAGTCCAAGCTAGAGTTCTCGATCTACCCAGCTCCTCAGGTGTCCACTGCTGTGGTGGAGCCCTACAATGCCATCTTGACCACCCACACCACCCTGGAGCACTCTGACTGTGCCTTTATGGTGGACAATGAGGCGATCTATGATATCTGCCGTAGAAACCTGGACATCGAGCGTCCCACCTACACCAACCTGAACAGGCTGATCAGCCAGATCGTGTCCTCCATCACTGCATCTCTTCGTTTTGATGGTGCTCTCAATGTTGATCTGACTGAGTTCCAGACCAATCTTGTGCCATATCCCCGTATCCACTTCCCTCTGGCCACCTATGCCCCTGTCATCTCAGCTGAGAAGGCTTACCACGAGCAGCTGACTGTGTCTGAGATCACCAACGCTTGCTTTGAGCCAGCCAATCAGATGGTGAAATGTGATCCTCGTCACGGCAAGTACATGGCCTGCTGCCTCTTGTACCGTGGTGATGTGGTGCCTAAAGATGTCAACGCTGCCATCGCTGCCATCAAAACCAAGCGTAGCATCCAGTTTGTGGACTGGTGTCCCACTGGTTTCAAGGTGGGCATCAATTACCAGCCGCCCACCGTGGTTCCTGGAGGAGACCTGGCCAAGGTCCAGAGGGCTGTGTGCATGCTGAGCAACACCACTGCCATCGCAGAGGCCTGGGCTCGACTGGATCACAAGTTTGATCTGATGTATGCAAAACGTGCTTTTGTTCACTGGTATGTGGGTGAGGGGATGGAGGAGGGGGAGTTCTCAGAGGCCAGGGAGGACATGGCGGCTCTGGAAAAAGATTACGAAGAGGTTGGAACCGACAGCTTGGAAAATGAGGAGGAGGAGGGAGAGGAGTATTGAGTGAGCATGTATTTGATCTATAAATTCAGTTAATGTTGTGCATGATACAGTTATCTGTATGTGATCTGAAACATTTCATTGTTGCAATAAAGATTAAGTTACTATTCTGTGTTGGAGTCGTTGAACATGACGGTGTACTGAAATAATGGTGATAAAAGTCGTGACTAAAGCTGAGAATACCTCATTTTACATCAGTCTCCTCCCACTAAACTAAATTTAGTTGGAATGCATTGAAAAACTTTCATAGAAGCTTCTAACATTGACCACTAGATGGCAGTGTTTAATAGATTCAGTGGGAAATGTGTTGATTTAAACAAACAGCAGGTAGAATTTGTTATAAAAATCCAGAAATCACACCAGTCTGAACATTTGAATACATGTGTGCTTTTTTTTTTTTTTTTTTTTCTGTTATGACTAGTCAAAACATTTGCTGCCAGCCTGCCAAAAGAAAACGAGGAAAGCCAGTTTTTGTGACCTGTTGAGGAAGGTCTTAACCCCCAGTTAAAGAATCACAGCTCTCCTTTACAGGTCAGAACTGACTGCTCTATTTGTAATCAGGGTTCACTTCCACACCTGTTTGCTGCATGTTGAGGTAAATGAAAGCTTAGTGACTCAGAGGGAGTTGCACCCATGTGTGATGTAACGTGTCTGTTGCATGACTGAACAAAACCTTAAAAGGAATGACTCACTGGTGTGCTTTCTGCAGTAAGTTCCCATCAGTGGTGGAACTGCAGGGCAAAGTAAAGATGGGTTAGAATAACTTTCATACTCCATTGTAGAATTTTTTTTAGCCATCTGATTTGCATCATTTCCCCTTTTATTTAACACAGGAACTAAGTTTTGAGATAAATAACAAAAAATGCACATAGCATCCTGAACAAGCCCCCAGAAAACTAAAAAGCATGCCGCAAGGTTCATATGGCTACTTCAAAACCTTGAAAATGGCTGCATTTTTACATTGTATTTTCAAGTTTTTTAAAAGTGCTTATTGAAAGAACTTGAATTTGGAGATGCACCAGTGATCAGACTCAGCTGCATGATGGGCTCAATCTGTGATCTGAACTCAACAATCAGAAGTCTTTGTGAAATGCTCAACCATTCAGAAATGTTATAAAATTCCTTATAGGAATGTGATGAATCGGGTTAGAGCACATCACATGTTCCGTCTTGTTTCTTCTGGCCCAGCTAAGTCATCTGTCCTCTCTGTTTACTGCCACACCTGATTACAAAGATATAAATGACAAGAAACCTTCGTGAGTCTGGAAAAATCCACAATGACACATGTCCGGACAACAGTCAGACTTGTAGAGTCTCAAGGCATAAAACAAAGAAAGGCTTGTTTTATACTCTCTCAGGCTCACACTGCTAAAATGTCTCACACAACCACAAAGATGAGTGCAGCTTAGAGTATTACAGTAATCATCCCAACTGAAGACATGGGGGAACCCTGTTCTGTTTCTACACCTCCTTCTAGTCCTGCTGGTTCTGTCATCACACTGCAGGCCATAGTGGGACTGCTGTTTCTATTTATTGGAAAGTGACTTTGTGTTTTAAATATAAAAAATGTGAAATTATGTAAAGTATTTTAAAAACTGCTGTGTCTCATCTCCTTAGTCCAGTTTAGGAGCACAATTAGGAATAGATTGTAAGTCTTTTGGTCACATGACCTGGAATCTATTGAAGGAAATTCCTTAATTTTGTATAAAAATATTAAGAAAAAAAATTAAAACTTTAATGAAATATGTTCAAAACTGCTCTGTCTCATTATTTCAGGTTAGGAACACAATTAGGAATTGACTTTGAGTCTCTTGGTCGACCTAGAAGCTATAAAATTTCATAATTTTCCATAAAAATATTAATGAAAAATATGACATTATGTAAAATACGTTAAAAACTGCTCGAAAATCCTACTTCAAACCTAGATCATCTAAATTTTAGGTGATCTAGGTGATGGCCGGCATAAAGTACCTTTTAGATTCTAAAAGGTACTTTATAAAAGGTATAACAAGTTGTAAAAGTACCTAAATACAATACATGACATGTTATACTTTGTCAAAAAACGTTGTATGAAACATGACACCCTTCCTGCTTCAGTTCAAAGGTGAGAAACAACCAACATTTCACAAAATAAAAGCTAAAATGTTGAAGCACAAAGGGAAGAACAAACTAACACAACTGCTTAGCTGGTACCTCCTTATTTTAGTGTTTTATCCCATCAGTCTCTCACATGGTTGTATAAGAATACAAACATAGAAAAACCGAACTGGAAACGTTCAAAAATGACTGGAAAATGTATTTAAGCAAAAACTATTTAATTTGATTTTTTAGTTTTTACATGTTTTCTTCTTCTTCTTTTGCCTTGAAAACTGATGAGTTTTACTATATTTACGCCACATAACCACCAGGGGGCAACATATCATGACAGAAAGATTAAAGACCAGTAGCTTAAAGTGATAATATGCAACTTTTTCATATTTTTAAATCTTTTCCTTGTCACTTAGCCCCATCTGGTGATTAGATCCAGAATACCACGATTGCAAGATCTCCGTCGCCGTCACGGTACCCAGGAAGTCACGTGTCTCACAGGGTTAGGCTAACCCAAAGTGGCTAGCTGTTATGGTAGCGCTGGAGTGTTTTTAGCTCATGATTCCTGATTTTTTTCCATCTCTCCCTGCTTGAACACAGCTGATTTCTTTGAAGGAGTAAATAACCGCTCCTGTAGAAAGCTATGAAGGCTGAGGAGACATTTCAACAGGTAGATTTAGCAGTTTAGAAGCAAGAACTACGGGCTATTTTATTTAATGCATTGATTTAAAACGGACACAAGAGGGCGCCCAAAACAAGCAAAACTGCATATTATCACTTTAATGTCAGAGGTGTTCCCAAAGTTATTATTCTTTGGGTCATTGTCTTCAGAGAATTTTCTATATTTCTGTGACTTTCCTGAACTTTTACTTATTTTTTTGTTCTCAGTCCACCAGAGCATCAACTGTCCTCTGCCTGTTGAGCTGAACATCACTGGTGGACCGCCTGTCCATCGCGGGGCCACACAGAGACAAACACAACCAGTCACACTCACACTAACATGATTTTGGACTGTGAGAGGAAACCACGCATGCATGGGGAAAACATGCAAACTCCACACAGCCAGGAACAACGAGGCTGTTTTTATTTCTATGTGAGGTTGTTATATCGACACATCAACCTTCATGGAGGATCGTTGCAATGGTTATATATCAGTACATTTCTGTGCAGCCTTGTAAACTGACTTTTGCATGTTTTATACGATCCTTGTGTCTTTATTTATTTTTTGCTCTTTATATTTTGTGTAAGCTGGGTTCCCCCACTGTGGGATCAATAAAGAAATTCAATTCTATTTAATATCATTAAGCTGTAGATGCAGAAGCTGTGGTGTTGGCAGGTTGCAGGAACTATCAAAGGAGGATGATTTAAACGTCATTATTTGGTCTTAGATGTTACATCATCTATGTGTCTTCACAGGAAAAGGTAGAACAATCATTGTTTCTTGTCTTCTGTGGATCAGAAAAACATAAAACCCCAGAAGAGGTGACACCACAAACAGAAATAAAGAAACAACAACTCAGATTAAACATCTTCAAACTTTAATAGATTGCCTTACATTGAGTGGACATAAAAACAAGGCTCAGATTTTAACGACAGCTAGTTGAAAAACCCTTTTAAAATATTTTTCTCCCTCAACATTTCAGCTCACTCATCTTTAAATTTATATTCTCAACCACAGAACAATCAATAGTCCTTAATTTGGTTAATCAAGATAGAAATAGGCTGCAGAATGATCACAAATCATAGATTCAAACTGGAAACAAAAAGATATACATGAAATAAAAACAACAAAACGTAAGCAGCACATTTGATCAGTTTGTCCCTCAAAAAGGACCAAAAGCAGTTTAAGTTTTTTAACAAAGTTTTGTTCAACTGTTATCTAGTCTGAGAAAACAAGTAAAACATTATTAATGAATAAAACGTTGTAATAAAACCCAGAACATCTCAGGGACAGCTCATCTCACTGAGTCTGACCGTATCCCGTCACATAGAGGTAGAAGCCAGCAGCTGCAGCAGCTAACACCAGCAGAACCAGAGGAACCTTCCACTTGTTGGACTTCTGACTGATGGGATCCCTGCCTCGCACAACCGACTTGTGACTTGTGACGCTGTAGCTCACCTTGACAGAAGGACTGAGGCACAGAATTTAAAACTTTGATTTACTGAAACATGATGAAGCTCAAATAGTTAGACTCACTCTAGCTTTTGGTCCCAGTTCAACTCAGAGATGCCTGATTGGTTGATTCTAAGGAAGGGAAAAAAAATTGGACTTTGTAACAAAACTGTTGAAGAAATAAATAAAAATTCAGTAGAGAAAAGAACACAGAGTCTGCCTTGTTTGAATAAACGGGCTGTAAAGTATACACACTTGAGAACAGAAAGAAAAAATACACAAAAGGAAGATGAGGGACGCCAGACCCAGCTATGCAGATGACCCTATAAGTCCGCGACCTGAGCTTCATTAAACCTCAGCAGCTCCACAGGCTGATCGCCTCCATGCCACCAGGATTCATGATGCTCAACCAAATACGAGTCTCATTTACTGAGACGAGTGACAAAAACTCTAACATTTTCATGAGATTCCAATTTTTTTTATAAGTGTTTTTATTACTTTTATTTCACTGACTGTGACTCTAATGTGTTACTGATGTTGTTAAACTTCTGTTTTGTGTGTATTTTAACAATTTTGTTTGAGTAATGTTTTAACCTAAAATTTTGCAACTTGTATTTATCTTATGTCATTAATATTATAATTATCTTTTTGCACAATCTCTTTTTTTATTTAGATTTTTGTTGTGCAGTTTTTTGTTCAGCACTTCTACTTGAAAAGTGCTTTACAAGTGCAGTGGTGTAAAAAGCATTCACCCCTTCCTGATCGTCTATTTTTTTTGCATGTTCATCAAACTTAAAGGCACACTATGTAACTTTTTCACATTGAGTCAGTCTGTGCTAATCTGACTTTTTACAGGGTTAATGAAAAGTCACTCAGCCCCATCTGCTGCTTGGATCCAGAATACCACGTTTGAAACTTCTGAGTCTCTGGTCCGGTGCCCTGAAGTCTCACAAAGTCACGTATCTCGCGAGGGTTAGGCTAACCTAATGCTAGCGTCGGAGTGTTTTTAGCTCATGATTCCTGATTTTTTTCCCATCTCTCCCTGCTTGAACACAGCTGATTTCTTTGAATGAGTGATGAACCGCTCCAGTAGACTTAGATTAGGTGTTTCTGAGATGAGACAATGCTAACGTTTTTACAACAGTGACTTAAAACGGACACTAGGGGGTGCTAAAAACAAGCAAACCTACATAGTGTGCCTTTAAATGTTTCAAATTGATTGATTAACTTTATTACCAGACGCCAGGTCCATAAAAAAGAAATACATACTAAAAACCAGGAATAAAAACAGGAAATAAAAACAGATAAAATCAGATCATCAAACAATGTTAAATATTAGACAAAGAGAGCACACGGAAACATAAAATTACATTTTTAAATGAATGTGTTTATTAGGAAGTGATTCCTCCTAAACCTAATAACTGGTTGGGCCACAATCAGCAGCAACAACTTAAAGCGGCACTCCGGAGGATTTCATCAGGAGAGCAGTTTTTGAATCTAGCATCCAAAGGCTCCACCTCAAAACATCTCGACACGCGCGTCCGGTCGCGTGTGCGCGCGTGCACGCGGCGCATATACTTCGGACATGAACTGTACAGCTCAATGTGTAGGGTTTAATCACTCACAGTTCACAATCTTATTCCAACAACACTACGAGGGTCTGATGAGCCCTCTCTGTCCCTGCTGCTTCTGATATTAGCTCTGTTAGCAGAGAGCTGCTGCTGGACTCTGAAGCTGAACTTGACTCGGCCCTGGATGAACTTTCTGACCAAAATAAACGCATAATCCTGTCAAGCCTTGCCATTCTGTGAGGTGAAAGGTTTAAAAATAAAAATAAACCCGTCTTTAGCTGGAGAATGGGTAGGTTTTTAGTAGAAATGAGCTGTGAGTCCTCAGTGAACGGCTGAGACGGCAGAGAAACACACGGAGCGTCCTGTACGACAGCGCCCCCTACTGGTACAGGTTTGGTCGATGCGCGTGCATGTTCAGACAATGCAGAAATTTGAATTTCATTGGCTGAAAAATGTCGGCGGCAAGAAATAATGGAAAGGGGTCTCTAGGAGGAAGGAGGGTCTTCATCAGAATGACAGATGTTGTGGAACTCAACCCATAGATCATAGTTTAGACCTGAAATATCATTTAAAACATTTAGAAAACTTTGATACAGAGAAAAATGCTCCAGAGTGCCGCTTTAATTTATGATAATGAATCTTTTACAGGCAGTGGAGGAATTTAGGCTCCTCTCATCTTCGCAGAATTGTTGTCATTCACATTGGAGGGTTTTAAATCATAAACTGCCCTTTCAGTCAGGACTTATTCACACAGGACCATGTAGGTTTGGAGTTTTTCCATTTAGAAACTGCATTGTTTTTGGAACTGCATTCTGGTATAAACAGAAATATTTTGTTAAATCCACTCACAAGTTGTTGAGCTCCTCGCCATCGAGCTGTCAAATTCAAAGCAGAAGTTTACCTGATGATTCCGGAGCAGCAACATTTTGCATAAACTCAGGGAGACAAGCTGCCAATCAGGACTCACCGTGGTGCGATGTCTGACGGTTGTAAATTGCTGTTCTGCACAAAAACAAAACAAAACTCTAGAATGAATACCTCGTTGTTAGTGTTCAGTTTGAGTGATGATAGAAGAACCAACAGAACCAGATTAGAAACGAAACTTCTTTTCAGATGATCTGGAATCGAAGCACCTTTCTTAGGAAGAAGTGACCTCTGTTAGGTATTTAACACCTGAGGTGAAACGAGAGACTGTTCATCAGAAAGGAAACACTTTAAGATGGAATTTCCTGAGAACTGTCTCAGAAGTGAAGCAGGAAGAACGATAATATGAATCAAAATGTTCAGATAGTGTGAACTTCACCAGGTGCCTGTTGAAATGTCTGGGTTACGTTTTGTTTTTATGACTTAAAAAAAGATCAAAATCCAATCTGTCAGAGAAGGGAATAGACGGAGATGGGAAACAGGATGGCTAAAATAAAGAAAAAGACCTGAAGAATCATAAGCCTGCAGATACTGAACCATGTTTCTGAATTAATGCATTTAAACATCTTATCAGATTTATGTAGTAAATGGAAGGAAACATGATATTAAAGCCACAGAAGGAAGCTTCAAGTCATGGCATCAAACAAAATGAACAAGTGTCTCAAAAATAAAAAATGCAGCCCAAATATTTCATATTTTCTCTTAAAGAAAAACCTGCAGACCTTCTTTGTAGAAGCTCTTATCAGAGGACTTCTTCACCGTAGTCTGGGCCATCTCAAGCTTCTCCTAACGGACAACTAGGAAAACCACGTTTCATCATGTAAAAAAGTCTCGAGTTAAAATATGAATTATTAAACAAAACATCAACAAAGAGAAAAGAATGGAGAGACTTTAAAGAAAACTAGACCTGCACAGCTGTGCAGAAGAAATGCAGATGTTTTATTTATAATTTAAAAACAAACAGAACTGTGGAAAAATCAAGAGTTTTCATCTTTGTCCTTATTGATTTCTACGAAGTCAGACTTTCCAGTAATCCCCTAAAAAGCTGATCAACAGTTCTACAGATTTTCTGAAAACTGATGATTTTCTTTCATTTTCACTCCTTAAACCTGAACATTTCTTAGTCAAGCCTATAGAAACATCATTTTTTCCCATAACATTCACATCAAACCTGCTTGTTTAAAGGTAAAGACTCACCTTCACAGGAGGCTGCAGCTGTGTGATGAAAAGCAGGAGGTCTGGCTTTTAAATGGTGCAGCAGAAAAGTAGGAGGAGCAGGTGGGACAGCTGGAGTGAAGCAGCCCAGCGTGGTGTTTAGAAACCAGCTCAGACACTCAGACACAGGAAGGCTCTGAATCACGTTTAGCTTTTACTGATCGCCTGTCGTGGCGTTAAAACGAGACATTCTTAACTCTAAAGGTTCTGGAAAACTTAAAAGGAACTTTTGGATTAAAGTTGGACTCAACTTTTATTTGTCAGATTCTTTATTTGCAGAACCAGTCTGAGGAGGAGTGCAATGTTTAACACTGTGTGTAATTTGAATTACCCAAATGTATATTCAGTAAATCATGTAATACACATTTATTATTAGACCCAAAGAGGTTCCGTTTCATTTGTGGAGGTGCAGACCTACTTGTTGAAATGTTCCCCAATCATCAAAAAGAATCTGACTGAATTAGCAGCAACAGGACGATTCCACATTTAACATTTATAGATGAAAATTCAGAAACATCCCTGAAAAGATGAATTGTATTTTTCCTGATAACTCGTCCGTAGTACGGTGTACATTTTAGGACATCCTCAGGTCTCAGACAAAAAGTCCTCAGTCGTCAGTCCTCAGACCAAAAGTCCTCAGTCCTCAGACCAAAAGTCCTCAGGTCTCAGACCAAAAGTCCTCAATCCTCAGACCAAAAGTCCTCAAGTCTCAGACAAAAAGTCCTCAGGTCTCAGACCAAAAGTCCTCAGGTCTCAGACAAAAAGTCCTCAGTCGTCAGTCCTCAGACCAAAAGTCCTCAGTCCTCAGACCAAAAGTCCTCAGGTCTCAGACCAAAAGTCCTCAATCCTCAGACCAAAAGTCCTCAGGTCTCAGACAAAAAGTCCTCAGGTCTCAGACAAAAAGTCCTCAGGTCTCAGACAAAAAGTCCTCAGGTCTCAGACCAAAAGTCCTCAGGTCTCAGACCAAAAGTCCTCAATCCTCAGACCAAAAGTCCTCAGGTCTCAGACCAAAAGTCCTCAGGTCTCATACAAAAAAGTCCTCAGTCCTCAGACCAAAAGACGAAACGGCCTCAGGTCTCAGACGAAACGGTCTCAGACGAAACGGCTTCAGACGAAACGGCCTCAGACGAAACGGCCTCAGACGAAACGGCCTCAGACGAAACAGCCTCAGACTAAACGGCCTCAGACTAAACGGCCTCAGACTAAACGGCCTCAGAACTCAGCCTACCGCCTCAGAGAGAAGCAGGTGGCGCATGTCCCAGGTGTAGTGCTGGTTACCGTAACACGGTACACAGCCCCTCCCTCTCCTCCCAAGAGTTACAGCAAAAAATAAAAAAATAAAAAGGCAGACCCGAATCCGCAAGCCGCGACCCGGGTCTGGATAAGCAGAGGGAGACGAGGCGAGACCTTCCTCTCTTGTTTAAACACTCTCGTTGGTACCGACCGGACCGTCAGAACGGCAGATTAAAAAGATCAGAACCGAACACCTGTCTGTTCAGAGTTAAGCCCGCAGCCCCGTTTTCACCTGCTGAGGCGTCGGAGCTGCAACCGATCTCCTCAGGAGGAAGCAGAACACATGCGCTGTTTTTTAAAATTGCATTAAAAAAATCTGCAAGGCCACGAGTACTTGTTTTATTTAGGAGGATTTACTTTTCGTCTCCCTCTGCTTATCCAGACCCGGGTCGCGGCTTGCGGATTCGGGTCTGCCTCTTTATTTTTTTTATTTTTTGCCGTAACTGTTCAGAGGAGAGGGAGGGGCTGTGTACCGTGTTACGGTAACCAGCACTACACCTGGGACATGCGCCACCTGCAGGAAGCTTCTCTCTGAGGCGGTAGGCTGAGTTCTGAATCCGTTTCGTCTGAGGCCGTTTCGTCTGAGGCCGTTTGGTCTGAGGCCGTTTAGTCTGAGGCCGTTTAGTCTGAGGCCGTTTAGTCTGAGGCCGTTTCGTCTGAGGCCGTTTCGTCTGAGGCCGTTTAGTCTGAGGACGTTTAGTCTGAGGCCGTTTGGTCTGAGGCCGTTTCGTCTGAGGCCGTTTAGTCTGAGGCCGTTTAGTCTAAAGCCGTTTAGTCTGAGGCCGTTTAGTCTGAGGCCTTTTCGTCTGACGCCTGAGGCCGTTTAGTCTGAGGCCGTTTCGTCTGAGGCCGTTTCGTCTGAGGCCGTTTGGTCTGAGGCCGTTTAGTCTGAGGCCGTTTCGTCTGACACCTGAGGCCGTTTGGTCTGAGGCCGTTTGGTCTGAGGCTGTTTAAGTCTGAGGCTGTTTAGTCTGAGGCTGTTTAGTCTGAGGCCGTTTAGTCTGAGGCCGTTT
Source organism: Callopanchax toddi (assembly GCA_006937965.1). Lineage (NCBI taxonomy): Eukaryota > Metazoa > Chordata > Actinopteri > Cyprinodontiformes > Nothobranchiidae > Callopanchax > Callopanchax toddi. The sequence goes on from SSNR01000525.1 coordinate 124,616, forward strand.
AGTCTGAGGCCGTTTGGTCTGAGGCCGTTTGGTCTGAGGCCGTTTGGTCTGAGGCTGTTTAAGTCTGAGGCCGTTTAGTCTGAGGCTGTTTAAGTCTGAGGCCGTTTGGTCTGAGGCCGTTTGGTCTGAGGCCGTTTAGTCTGAGGCCGTTTGGTCTGAGGCCGTTTGGTCTGAGGCCGTTTGGTCTGAGGCCGTTTAGTCTGAGGCCGTTTAGTCTGAGGCCGTTTAGTCTGAGGCCGTTTAGTCTGAGGCCGTTTAGTCTGAGGCCGTTTCGTCTGAGGCCGTTTCGTCTGAGGCCGTTTCGTCTGAGGCCGTTTGGTCTGAGGCCGTTTAGTCTGAGGCCGTTTCGTCTGACACCTGAGGCCGTTTAGTCTGAGGCCGTTTAGTCTGAGGCCGTTTAGTCTGAGGCTGTTTGGTCTGAGGCTGTTTAGTCTGAGGCTGTTTAGTCTGAGGCTGTTTAGTCTGAGGCCGTTTGGTCTGAGGCCGTTTAGTCTGAGGCCGTTTAGTCTGAGGCCGTTTGGTCTGAGGCCGTTTGGTCTGAGGCCGTTTGGTCTGAGGCTGTTTAAGTCTGAGGCCGTTTAAGTCTGAGGCCGTTTCGTCTGAGGCCGTTTCGTCTGAGGCCGTTTCGTCTGAGGCCGTTTCGTCTGAGGCCGTTTCGTCTGAGGCCGTTTCGTCTGAGGCCGTTTCGTCTGAGGCCGTTTCGTCTGATGACTTTTTTGTATGACAGATATGGGGTCCAAATACTGACAACTGAAAAAAATTTCTGACAATTAAAAACTTATTTTCTGACAGATGACATTTTTTTTTCCTGAGGAATGATGACTTTTTTCCGGAGGATTTTTTGTCTGAGGACTTTTTTTCTGAGACCTGAGGACTTTTGGTCTGAGACCTGAGGACTTTTGGTCTGAGACCTGAGGACTTTTGGTCGGACGACTGAGGACTTTTGGTCTGAGACCTGAGGACTTTTTGTCTGAGACCTGAGGACTTTTGGTCTGAGGACTGATGACTGAGGACTTTTTGTCTGAGGACTGAGGACTTTTGGTCTGACGACTGAGGACTTTTGGTCTGACGACTGAGGACTTTTTGTCTGAGACCTGAGGATGTCCTAAAATGTACACCGTACTTGTGAAGGTAAAGGTCCAGAAGAAGCTTCTTTTGTTTCTTTTTTGAGAAACAAACACCACCAGGTCTCAGGAGTTGGCAAATAGTTCACACAGCTCTCCGAGAACGAGAAGCCTGCAGGAATTCACATAAATGAGTTTTTCCTCAAAATCAGAGACCCTCAACCACTGGGCCAGCAGGCCTTAAGACCAAATTTTAAAATTATTTTGATTATTGACTCTGAAGGATCTTTTGTTTTGAAAAACACTCTTCTCGGTCACGTGATGTGTTAGGAATGATTAAACCAAATTCTGGTTCCATCACCCCCCAGATGGGACCGGCTCATAGAAGGGCAACGAGCTCAGGAATCCCACTACCTCAGTGGGATGTTGATTTTGTTTTTTTACACATTTGTCTTTAGTCATTTCTATACCAGTATGGGAGACCAGTCTTTAATGGTGGTCAAAGAGCTGAAAAGTGCATGACAGGCAGAAGCCAAAACAAGAAAATGGTTTCAATTTTTTTCTAGTTAGTTTTGTTTAATACAAGTTCATAAAAGTATCTTTACATGAAACCAGTCCATCCCCCCACCATGAACTGCTGCCCTGAATGCAGCTAAACTCATTTAAATGTGAACAGACTGCAGAATGTGCTGTAAATCCTATAAACAGGCCAAACTTGATTTTGGGGCCTAAGTTTATGAAGCTTATAAGAAAAATGACAGAACAGCACTAGACTGACAGAAAAATACTTTATTGTGTATCAAAATACTGTCTTACAATCACTTTAAAGCATTATTTTTTTTAAATTTTGGACATTTTTGTTCTGAAATACAGATTAGGCACTAAGTGAAAGAGGAACTAAAGGAGTGTGAGATGGAAAAACACTTGAGCAGAAAAAAACGACTTTGTTTTTGGTCATCATACTTTTACAAACTCGTCTTTTCAGCACAAAGTTTGGAAACTTCCCTTTTTTTTAAGCTAGTTAATTAATCAGACTAAAGAGCCACAACAAACACTGCACATCGTGCTGCGGGTTCTTTTTCCATCCAAGGAGTTTCACAACACAAAGGACATGCAGACGTTTGGGTGAAATGCTAACACGCAGATAAGCGACATCTCCCAGCAGCGTCTACGGAAAGCTGAACGCATCTTACTCATCTTTCTTCACGCATTTGCTTTGCTTCGTTTTCCCTCCCAGCATCAGCAGTGGCAACAACTGGATCACACAAGCAGCAGGTAAAGAACCAAGCTGGTTAAAGGTTTAATATAATGAAGGCTGCGCTCTACTGGACCTCCAATCCGTAACAGACGAGCCGACTTTCAAAGATCCGACAGAAAGGCCAAACTCGACGGAGGCGTTTTACTCCTGATTCTGTTCCGTTTGTCAACTAGAAGTTCATAAATCCTTTGTTCTACGCATGTCAGAGCTCCTCCAGTGTAAACAGTAAGCTTCCATCTAAACCTGGGGGCCAAACTATCATTTCTACACCTACCTGACATTCTGCACCAGTTAAGGTGGAAATGAGAGGCAGAAAGCCTAAAAAAGGCAGAACTGGCTGGTAGTTTACAGTAATAAAAAGGTGCATCTTCCTCCTCTTTAATGCATGAAACTAATATTTGCTGCGTTCCTCTTTGGACTGGATTTCAGTGAAGATTAAACGGATCCGGCTTAAATAGAAATCTTTATTTGTAAGAGTGGGAGGTGGTGGAGCTGTAAATGGTTAGTGGTATAGGTTCCTGCTGGCTGTGTTTGTGGTGGTTTTAGACGGTTAAGTGGTAGGGACTGCCGGGGATGTGCTCGTCTCCCCATTTGACCACCAGGATGTACTCTCCCTTCTCTTTCAGCTGGTAGCTGACGTTGTACACGCGGTTGCCCAGATGTTTCACCAAGATCTCCTCACAGGGGACTTTAGGACCATCGACTCCGACCAGGAGCATGTTCCGGCCTGTGGGACGAGACGAGAGGAGGCCGTTATTACAGGCCGTCTGCAGGTTTCAGTCAAGTTCAATTTAAGACTTGAACCATTCTAGTTTAAGACCTACATGACCTGGATTAGAAATGAGAATGAGAGTCGTCTCTAAACTACAATCAAACTAAAGTTCTAAAATACATAAATACATCTCTGGGTCATCAGTATTTGTTCCCCTCAACTAAAACTGGGGGCTGAACATCCCATGCTTTACTTAAATGAAGCTGAAAACAGGATTACATTTTCTTTTAAATTCATTTTGTTCTTTTACAGCACATCTAGGATAAGAAGCAACCATTTACTAAACTTTTTTTCCCCCCAAAACTGCTCCATTTTATTTTAAATAATTGGATAATACAAGCACAAGTTTTTTTTTGTTTTTTTTTATTATTTAAAAATTTCTAATCATAACCCAACACCCTCAGATTTACCCAAGTACTGAAATGCATTTAAAAAGCATTAGCTTCCTGCTACTCCATTTTGAATGGAATAGGACACTTTCAATTTTTTGTGTGCAATTGTTTTCATCTTCGTCTATAATAACTGTATATTTGTTTATTTTTGTTAACTTGTTCAAAATTGTTTGAAATAAAGATTCATTCATTCATTCAAGACAAATCGAGTTAAATATCCAGTTTTCCATGATGGAGAAACTGATTTAGGAAAGTTTTTATTTAGATTCCCTCAAACTAACAGAGCATTCAGATCCTGTCACCAGGAAGGCTGAATGTCAGTCGAGTTACTTCAGGATTGCTGCCCTGCTGCATTATGGGCCTTGTAGTTTTGTCCCTGCATAAATAAACCCAAAACCTTTTAACAGGAAAACACATGGAAATAATGAATGAAAAATACAACAAAAAAACTCTAACTTAGAAATTTATGAAAAAAACATAATTTAAGGCTAGATGGAAAATCTGGAAGAATTTAAGATAATTTAAGGTGGAATAAATTTAAGACTTTACGACTCCAAAAGCCCTTTACTAAGCTTTAGATTTGTGTTGAGACTGAAAGAAGTTATGAGTTTCACTGGATGCTGCTGCAGAAGTAGCGAAATCACCTGGTGTTCAATAAAATTCATTTTTACATTAGATTATTATTATTTTTTTTTAACTCGCCTGCTTTGCTGCAGTCGACACAGAAGTTGTTCTTCTGACCGACGAAGGCCTTGGTCAGGCCTGGACCTTTAGCCGTCACCTTGCTGGCATCTGAATGGGCCGGAGCGGCCTGCTGAGAGCAGCTGATGGCGCGGGTCACGGGGTCAACCATGACAGAGGAGGTTTCATGCATACTGTGGCTGGACACCAGCTTGGAACCTGGAGGATAGAAAACAGCGAGCTAAAGTTTGATGCTGCTCTTCTCAGGAGACGTCCACACGGGACATTCAGACGTTTTCAGGCCCACGTTCCCACAGGAGCGACGTTTCAGTTCCAGAGTCCTCAAGTCCTTATATCTGACCAAAACCTTTAGAATCTATGTCCAACCTAAACCATGACACAGCATCTCTACATCATCATGGCAGCATTGCAGTGCCACCTACAGGCCTGCAGCAGTTATTACAGGGTTTTGGGGTCATTTCCTACATTTCATCAGGATGTTCTTAAAACAAAAACTGACCTGTGATCTTGGCTTTGAACGGGCTTCCAACGATGTGGTAAGGGCCGCCGTATTTGATGGAGATGAGATAGTTTCCAGGGGCCATGGGGGTGTACGTGACTCTGTAACCCTCAGGACACTCCACACAGTCCATCTTTACCTTGGAGGGCCCGTCAATCGTCACAGCCAAGGCCCCGGGGCCCGCAGTGCTCGTGTTCACTACAAATTCACACGCAGTTCCTGCAAGCAAGAATAGAGAAAAGAAAATAATTTCCACTCCATATCTTCGTGTTCTTGTTAGGGTTACTTGATTTAAAAGTTTGACATGGTTTGATTTTTCAACTTAGAGAAAAAAAAAAAAAACTTGCATCACCAATTATTTTTCCTTAAAAATAGTTAATAAAAAATGCTTTAAAAGTTATTTATATTTGTACTGTAGTTTGAGTCCTATCAGAAAAGAATACATCTTTATATTTTGTAAAAATTAGAGCTTGTGTACAATATTAAAAACTACACTATTCCCTTTTATTACATCACCTGTACACCACGTTTTGCTTGATTTTACAAAAAACATCTAAAAACTGATCAGAAAAACGAAGCCAGCTGTTTTTAAAACACAAACATCCCTACAGTTTCAACTTTTAGTGTATTATTGTTTAGTTTTGATGACATAATTGACCCTCTGGGTTTTCAGCTGTGCAGACTGACTGCAGACTCCTCCCATATTATTTTAATTTGCTGGTTCAGACCTGAAGTGTGCAGGACCTCCGTTTATTGTGATGATTTAGTACCTGTGGTTCCTCCCTCCAGTCCTTGTCCGTAGGCAGACACCATTCCCGGGTCTCCAGCCTGGCCCGTCTCTCCAACACGGATCTTAAATGGACTTCCTGGGATGTGACTTCCGTTGAACTTCACATCAATCAAATAGAGGCCGTTCTCTCTGGGGATGAACCGGACTGCGTACTTATCTAAAACAGAAGTCAGGTGAGTTCACACGTGTCCCACAGATTCTAGATTGGTTCAGTTTTCTTTGGTTACCTTGGTCGATCTCCGTGACGCAGCACTCCTCCAGAGCTCCAGACGGACTGTGGACCTTCGCATCGATCACGCCTTTAGCGCCGTTAAGGCTGACGGCGAACGACGCCGGCTGGTTTACTTTCAAACCAGACTCCTGCTCGACAACAAAAACACTCAAACACAGATTCACCAGAAGAATAGCCGTCAACCCCAACACCCACGTTACTCCGTTAATTCAGACACAGGGTCGTCACATTAGCCAAATCAAATCCAAGCACTTTCAAAACCTTGAAATTACAGAATTTAAAATTCAAGCATTTTCAAGGATTTCAAGCACCTGCAAAACCCTGCAGACAGTGTTTGCCTTACCTGGAGGTCGCTAACAAGGCTAAAGAGGAGGGCTGTGCAGTGAAAAGTCAGAAAAACCTGTTTAATGTGAATCTAAGGAAAGGTGGAGAAACAACCAGGGGTGTATTTAAGTGTGATTTTAGACATTTGTGGATTGAAAGGCTGTGTGAGAAGATTAAGAAGCTCGTTTTCTTGATCCAGTTATTTTGTGTTTGAGATAAAAAAAAAGACAGGAAGGAAATAACAGCCCGTTTCCAACCTCTTTAACCCTTTAGCGCCCCGTCGGACTTTCAGAGTTGAAAGGCTGTTGGGAGCCTTTAGAATGAGGCACGAGAAACACACACAGTCCTCGAGTATCCCAGAAGCCCTTGCAACGCCCAACAATGCAGCAGCAGATCTTTAGTTTTTACCCGTGACCATTAAAAGTGTCTCCTACGTCTACGTGCTCTAGTTCTCACAAGCTAAAATCAAACAGGTTCATCTCCTTCAACCTGATGTAGGACAAAAATAAATCCAGCTGCTGCTGCACTGCGGTCGCTGCGCCGCGGCCTGGTGTTCACATGGATGTGTGCGTGTCTCAGAGCCTCACCTGAAGACTGGCAACAGTGAGGCGACGAGCGTCGTCTGATGGCGAGGCCACGGGCACGATGAAGGGGCTGTCGGGGATGTGCTCGTCGTTGAAACGGATCGACACCTCGTAGTCCCCTATAGGACCAGAGACAGACCACATCAAAAAAACCTGGCGTTACATCAGATCTCCTCACAGCAGGATTCTAAAGAGTCAGACGGTCTTGTTTTTCTAAATGATTCTGATCGATTGTTCTGAAACTTTCTGAAGGTTTAGCAAAGGGTTTCTTTTCCCTCTCAGCTTCACTCCAGGATCCTTTTATTCAGAGAAACGCCGTGTTAAGACATCAAACTCTGACATAAAAAGGCTCCAAAACTCAGGGATGAGCCAGAGTTGTGTCGACACGCATGACTTAAAGAACCAGTTTTAAGTGGGGTCTTCTGGTTCTTTGCGACATAAACACAACTTGTTTCACATTTTTTAGCTCCATCAAGTAAAAATACACTAAATGATAGTTTTACAGAAAAAAACAAGTTGATTCTTAGAAGGAAATGTGTGACAGCCATCAGCTGAAGGAAATAAAGCTCAATGGATCAAACCATAAATAAATTAGTTTATGCTGCGTCACAGTGCTGTATGTAGTAGAGGAATATTTAAAGCAGGTTAGATATTCTGCTCAGTTTTCTCGTCTCTTCTCACCAGGCTCCTGAACGATGTAGGAAACTCCACTGGAGCCGTCCTTGCGGTCCTCGAAGGCGATCTCAGCCTTGCTCGGTCCCTCCACAGCGATACTCAGACCTCCGGCTCCAGCCTCCCTCGTCCAGATACTGAACTCCGCTACGAGCAGCACAAAACCCCCAAAGAGTCAGGCTCACCGTCAGAACACACTGCAGCCCTGAGAGACCCGTACACCTGGATGACACCCACCTGGTACTCCAGCCTCGGCTCTCTCCAGGCCTGGTCCGCCTGCACGGACCTTATGGGAGCCGCCTTCGCCCAGCGGCCCGACGGTAAACTGGAACGGGCTTCCGGGAACGTGCATGCCGTTGTATTTCACGCACACCGTGTGCACACCCGTCTCGGTGGGGACAAAGCGGATGCAGTAGGTGTTGTTGTCACCTTCCATGATCTCAGCCTTGTGGACCTGACCCGATGGGCTGGTCACCTGAGCAGTCATGTCCGCTATGCTGATCTCTGAAAGACCAAACACACATTCATGAAGCAGGTCCAGTTCCACATCTGGAGAGACCTTCAGGATTGCGTAAATCTGTTTGGACTTCCGGTTTCAGTCACCTGGGATCTTCAGGCTGAGGTCACACTGGCTGCCGACGTTGGCGACGGATGCTGCTCTCCTCTTCCTGGTGATGCTCTCCTTCATCCTGCCCTCTCCCGTTACCTTCACCGTGAACGCGCTCCCTGTAGGAACAGAAACGTTTGATTAGGTCAAAAGCACCGAGTCTCTGGTCTAACTGATGGTACACACCTGGAACATGTTGGTCAGCAAATTTGATGTTGATGATGTAATTTCCTGGTTCAGTGGGGCAGTAGGTGATCTTGCAGGTGCCGTCCTCCTGGTCCTCAGTGTTGATGTCCACTTTGCTGGGCCCCTCTATGGACAGGCTCAGGCCACCATATCCTGCACGGAGGAATAAAAGAATCATTAAATATCGACTTGGAGACAAATCTTCTGCCATAACAAAACTTCCACCAGGTGTCTACCTGCATCCCGAGTGTCGATGATGAACTCTGCAGGCTCGAAGGTTCTGGCCTCGCTCAGGCCCTGCCCGCTCACGTGCACGCGGCTGGCATCACCGATCTCCGACTGGCTGATCATCACAGAGATGGGGCTGCTGGGAATGTGGCGTCCGTTCTTCTTGATGTTTACGAGGTGCTCTCCGATTTCTTTAGGCACAAATGAGACGCCTGTGGAAGGAACGTGCAGAAAAACAAGAGGGAAGGTTACACCAACACCCGTGTCCTCCTGGTCATTTACAGAGGGCTGAATCTGACGCACGCTCACCAACGTGTCCGTTACGCAGCATCTTCAGCAGGCAGGGTTCCTCACGGCCCGACGGCGTGGTGAGGGAGGCCGTCAGCTGGCTGAGGTCGAGCTCGCCGATGTCCAGAGGGATATCGGCAGCTGAGCCCACCTTCAGATGGGACATCCTCATGGAGTCATCACCTGGGGACAGCGGGGACAGGACAGACACTCATAAGGAGATGAGAATGTTTCAGTGTCGATATCTTGAAGGGATATTCTGGTCATTCTGAAGAGGCGTTTTATCAGTTATTCATCTACATTAAGAACCACACCAACCAGTGACATCACTCAGTAGGTGGAGCCATCTGCATCAGGATGGAAAAGGAAAAAGAAACGTAGATCTGTTCTGATGCAGCTGATTGAGGTTTTAAGAACTTTTAAGGGGAAGCAAACGGAAAATACAAGGTGAATTCATTTATTTAAATGAAGGCAAACTGAGACGTAATCGTGACCACCTATAAAACGGTGACGAGATAATTCTGCAGAAATGTTGCAAATCGTTTGCAGTGATTTTATATCCCCCAGCTGACCTGGCCAGATAAAAAAAAAAGATCAAACACACCAGATCAGTGTGACTCCAATACGAGTCAGTCACAGCTCAGTGAGAGACTGACTTAAAAACACTCGGTGGTTAAATTCTGACCATATTTGCCGCCGTGATTCGACTGGATGTTAAATAAATGCATCATGTCGTCAAACTGTGGTTTTACCAGTGATCCTGGCTGAGTAGGGGCTGCCTGGGATGTGCTTGTCGTTATATTTGACCAGGATGCTGTAGTCTCCCGGTAGGACTGGAAGGTAGGACACGGTGCAGGTCCCGTCCTGGTTGTCCACACAGCTGATGTCTGCCTTGGACGGACCCTCGATGGCCAGAGAGAGACCACCTACAGGGGGACAGGGTAATGGCACACAGGGTCTTTAGCTTTATTTATGGTATGAGTTTGTCATCGCGTCATTATTCAAAGTCGTATGTTTTCAACCACATCTGATCTAGTCATTTCAGCCATCTTTGCTTGATGCAGTTTATTTATTTAACTGTAATAAATCAAATATTTTCCCACGACTGCATGATGCGTTTTGTGACGTGGTAGTTAAAGGAATGAGAAGCTGCTCAGTGTCAGTTTGGATTTCAGTGACAGGATTTTCCCCCTTTTCCCCCATAAATCCAGCTTTTGAAGGTTTTTAAATATAAAAAGGTTTATTTGGCTGAGACGTACCCTCTCCAGCATCTTTAGTGTTAACAGTGAAGACAGCAGGCTTGTTCACGGTGCCATGGATGAGGCCTGGCCCATAAGCACTGACATTCCCACTGTTCATGTAGTCCACGAAGAACTGAAGGGGACTTCCTGTTGGTGGAAAACAAAATAAAAGTTTATTTTAACCTTACAGGTTATAAACTATCTCTGTAGAGGTTTCAGAGCTCAGCTGTACCAGGAATGTGGATGCCGTCGTATTTGATGTCCATCTCATGCAGACCAGCCTCTGTAGGGGCGTATTTGACCGTGACGGTGCCGTCCTTGTTGTCGGTGATGTCAGGTTTGGCCACTTTGCCGGACGGCATTCGGACGTCGCCTTTAAACAAAATTAATCAATCCTGCTCTGCAGAAATCCTCAGGAAAGTCAAACCTTCATTGGCGTTACCTGTGATCTCTCCTTTCTGGATGGTGAACGGGATGACCAGGTCAAAAGGTCTGAGTCCAGCCACGTCCAGACCGTTCATCCCCATCTGTCTGTCGGTTGCCTGGAACACAGAACAAAGATGAACCCTGTTCTAGTGGCAGACATGCCGACGTCAACGCAAAGCAAGAGAGCGGCAGAAGCTTCCAAACACAAGCCGAGACAACCACGAGATGAAATGACAATGAACGAGACGATGAAGATGATGGCACCAACACAAACTGTCTGAGAAAAACACGGAGAGGTTTGATACCTCAAAAAAAAAAAAAAAAAAAAAAAAAAAAAAAAAAAAAAAAAAA
>SSNR01000525.1:143554-168653 GCA_006937965.1 Callopanchax toddi
ATATATATATCATACTGTACTATACTATACTATTACTCGTTTTGATTATAAACAATATCTTTAGCTGGAAATGCACTCTAACTCTGGAAATCTTCACGTTTCAAATGGAACCGGAAATGGTCCCGCGAGTTAATTTTAAACCGGAAGTTCTACTAAGTACTCTGTGCATAAAGCCTATTGTCAAAGGGAAGTTGGATATGCTGCTTTCACCATCTTACCTGCTGCACAGGTGTATATTTCACAGTGTGTGTGTTGTCGTGGTTGTTTATGACTTCAAAGTCCTTCACAGCGTCGGCTTTGATCGGACCACTAAAGTTACAGTCCAGGTTTGCCTTTCCGGCTCCTTTAGTGTTCACGGTGAAGTGGGTGGGCTTGTTTAATTCAACCCCTGAAGACAAAAAGAATTTATGATTTACAGAATTCTAGATTACAAGTCAGATAAACCAAAAAGTATGTACAATTTTACATTTTCTACCTAATAATTTGCACCAAATGTTATGAAACACTGGTGTATTGAAAAATAATTGCTTTAAATAATATGTCTGAATTCTTAAAAGTTCTTATTTTTAAATAAAAAATTTGAAAAAATAAACTGCAGCTAGCCAACATATTAGCTAGCAACAACAGATTCATTTTGCTTTTTAATTTGATGAACATCATAAGTTTAAAGGGACATGAGGGAGCTTTGAAAAACAAACCTCATGAGCGCCGCGCCTGGCGCTGCGAAAAACTGCAGCCTTTAACGTGAGCGCGCACAAACTTCTCACTAGTTCATAAGGGTTCAACCAAAGGCAGCCGGAGGAGAGTCCATAAATAAAAATACATTTTATTAATACAAAAGGAAATATAGTAAAACAATGCCCCGCGACGCACACACACACGATCAGACTGAGGGAGCCGATCTAACAGAGCTAATTTCGCTAGCTGCTATTTTCCAGTCCTTCCCAGCTGCCTGTATGCTAAAAGCTTTAATCAGCCGGTGTTCTCCGACACCCGGAGGAGAATTTGAGAAATCTAGCATGATAGAATCATGCCCTGCCGCGTATATCACCTTAGATTTCTCAAATTCACATCACGGAGTGGAGCTCCGTAGCACCCGGAGGTCCGTGCGCAGCAGAGCCGCCTTAGATGCACTGTAAGCGGACTGAGGTCCAGGAAAAGGTTGGGGATTTGCGGCCTACAGTGCCGAGACCATAAACATGGACAGATTGCTGTGCGGTCGCCTATAACAGCACCTTTAGCTCTGAGAAACCCTTATAATCCATCAGAGAGGTTTACAGCTCCATAAACGCTGCCAAATAACACCAGTTTTATGAGAAAAACCACTGGTTTAGACAAGGAAGTCCGCCATTGACTAGCAACACTACACAAAGGTGCAATACTGACACCTACTGGATATACATGTATTATTACTTTTTTTTTTTTTTTTTTTTTTTTTTTTTTTTTTAACAGAGCTTTATTGAAATTTTACAAGCTTTACAAACACTTTAACAAAGTAAACTTCCATCAGTAATAAATGGAATGATAAGTATAGGAAAAAGAAAATGCAAGTCTAATTATTAACAAAATAAAGGATGTAGAACAATACAAAACACAGAAAAGGATTGAAAACATAAACTAAGATAAAAAAAAAAACCAAGATAAATGCGAGTTACAGAGTTATATTATATATTTTATAAATCTTTATAGTTTTTATTGCTTTCTTGTTGTTAGAGTCTGATACAGTATCTATATATGATTTCAGGTATTTAACAAATAATTTATAAAACGGTTTTGTATTCATGACTTTAGATTTATGAATGTGAAACTTTGCAAGAAACAAGATCAGATTGATCAAAAACATATGAGATGAGTCCTTTACATTAAATTCTGTTATACCAAATAAAACATGTTTGAAATACAGTGAAAAGTCCGGTTTGATCTTAGAGATCAAGGTTGCAATGTCCTTCCAAAAGTTCTGTGAACAGGTACATTTCCAAAAAAGATGAATATACGTCTCTGGGTGAAGCTTGCAGAAAGAACAAGAGCCATCTATATCAGCTTTATACCTTTGAAGAAAGTGTTTAGTTGGGTAAAATCTGTGGATTAATTTAAAAGATACTTCTTTAACTTTATTCGTAAGAAAAAATTTCTTTGAGAGAGAGACCAGATTTTGACCCAGTTAAGATTCTGAACGGACGTGCTCCAGTATGATACAGAGGATGGAGAGGAAACCAAGTTTCCTTGAAACAAAAATCGGATTTTGGAATTGATACCTTTAACAGTTGAAAAACAGACCTCACCAACAGTAGATTGTCTAGGATCAGGAGGACTCACAGGTTGAATAGAAGAGAAGTCTACACCTTTAAATAACTTTATTAAACCAGATGGTATGGCATCAAATACAATACTATACTCTCTTGAAGTAATAGGAATTTTGTAGTGGTTAAGAAATTCCACATAGCTATACAATAACCCTTTGTTGTTAAATAACTGATGCACTAAATTAATATTATTATTGAACCATGACTGAAGAAACAAAGACTTGTTCTTATATAGAATATTAGAATTGTTCCAAATGTAACATTTATGAGGAGAAAAGTTGTGCTTATAAATAAGGGACCATGCTAAAAGTACTTGTTGGTGAAAATTAGAGAGTTTAGTAGGTATTTTTGGGATACTGTAATTACAGAGGAGGATAAAGTCAAGACCACCTAAATGTGAAAACATATGCTGTGAAATAAAATTCCAGATAGAGGTTGGATTTTTAAGGTAATTTTTAATCCATTTGATTTTAAAAGTATTATTAAGGGAGTCAAAATCAATAAAGTTTAGGCCACCTGACTTATCGTTGTTTAGAACAACAGACTTACGTAAATAATGGGTTTTGTTCTTCCATAGGAAGTCAAATAGCATCCTATCAATAGATTTACAAACTGATTTATCTACATATAGAGATTGGGCAGCATAGGTTAGACGGGACAAACCTTCAGCTTTAGTTAGCAGAACTCTACCTCTCAGGGACAAATCTCTTTGTAGCCAGCTGTTAAATACCTTTTTTGATTTATTTATGATAGGAGTGAAATTATCTATGCTCCTGTTTTTGCTTTCCTTAGAAATATTAACACCCAAGTATGTAACAGACTTTTTAACAGGAATACCACAAACAGAGGAGTGTGTGCAATCATTCACTGGCAACAGTTCACACTTGTTAACATTAAGGGATAGGCCAGAGGCCTTGGTAAAACTTTCAATAGTGTTAAGGGCTGTAGAGACCTGTGACACATCTTTTAAAAACAGAGCTGTATCGTCAGCCAGTTGGCTTATGGAGACAACTCGACCTGCAATATTAATCCCCTGTAAGGAGCTGTTCCTGATATGAGTGTTCAAAATCTCTGCAGCTAACAAAAAAAGATATGGATGTATTATTACTTTTTTAGCCTGAGAACGCGCAGAAGCGTCAGTTGACGTCACATCCGTAGGACAGCGCGGGAAATTCGGACCCCGAATTGCAGAACATTTTACAGCTCACAGCCTGTTCAAGATTATGGAATGATACATGGGTGGCCTCATTCTTTTTGATTTAAAATCCTTCANTCACTTATTAACCTAAATAAACTGAACATGCAATTATTACTTTTCTTCAAAAGCTCCCTCATGTCCCTTTAAAGCGTCTAATTTGTTGGAAATTTTTAAATCACAAATACCTCATCAGGTAAACAGAATCATGACTTCAGAATAAATGTAAGAGAAGGAAGAGCTGAACGAGCCAACTAGCATAACTTCAGCTAATAGTTGGCTTGTTACCTCCCGTCTTTGAGAGTTAAAAATCTAAGCTAGTGAAGTACTTGTGCTTAAACTTAAATCTACACGTTTTAGTTTCTGAACAAGAACGCTGCATTAAAAACATTTAAACATATTTCTTCTTTTGATTTCACATTAAGCTTTTCACAGGTCATGAGTGCTAAGCTTAAAGTGATAATATGCAGTTTTGCTTGTTTTGGGCGCCCTCTGGTGTCCATTTTAAATCACTGCCATTAAAAAGTTAGCATATTTTTTCAGCTTATAAACACCTAAATCTAACTGTTGAAATGTCTCCTCAGCCTTCATAGCTTTCTACTGGAGCGGTTATTTACTCCTTCAAAGAAATCAGCTGTGTTCAAGCAGGGAGAGACTGAAAAAAAAAAAAAATCAGGAATCATGAGCTAAAAACACTCCAGCGTTAGCATAACAGCTAGCCAATTTGGGTTAGCCTAACCCTCGTGAGACACGTGACTTCCTGGGTAGCGTGAAGGTGACGGAGATTTTGCAATCGTGGTTAACACCGGCTGTAATCACCAGATGGGGCTAAGTGACTTTTCATTAACTCTGCAAAGGGTCATATTAGCACAGACTGGCTCAAGGAAAAGATTCAAAAATATGAAAAAGTTGCATATTATCACTTTAATGTTTTGGTATGTTGTAAGATTAACAAAAGTTAAACATTTTAAATACCACATCGTTAGATTTGAATAAAGTGCCAGTTTTTGTCATCATTTATTAAACTGATATTCCTACCACTGCGACTGAGTCCTGGTCCTTCAGCTTTCACTTTGCTGGCGTCATGAGAAGGATCCACTTTGATTCTGATGGGTGTCATTGGTATGGCCTAAGGAGAAGAACAACACAGTTTAATATATAAAGAAATTAAAACCGTTTTACCTTCGCTTGTGATTCTTGGTTTAAACTCACATGGTCAGCAAACAGCACCATGATGGTGTAGCTTCCAGCTCCAGGAGGAGTGTATTTGACGGTGAACGTGTCGTTATCGTTTCTGATGATGTCAAAATTGATGTCAGCCTCTGCAGGTCCCACCACGCCGGGGGCACACTTGATCCCAATGCTGATGTCACCTGAGGGCAGAAAACGTCAAAACCCTTTACTTTAAAAACTTCAGCTGATAGAATGAGAAGCTTCTAATTCAGTGTCCTAAAAATCAGAGCCTGTTCATAGAGACTGGGCTTGAAGGCAACAGTATGGATTCTTCTCTAAAAGATTATGATCCTGATGGTAGAAAAGAAAGAAAATTCTTGTTTTACAAATTCAGTCAAGTTCGAACACTGTTGGAATCTGTTGGAATCGCATTGAATTGATACGAGACACTTCTGAGACACGCTTTATGTCTTGTTGGGTCACATGAGGAATATGATGCAGCTGCAAACAAATTCTGACAGTTGTGCAAATTTTCTTGTTGCAATTTAGTCACAAAGAGTCTCAATTTGTTCACAGTTGACCCTGATTTTAGTCACCAATTGATCTCCAACTCCTCCCAAAGCTGTTTCATGTTTCTCACACACGTCTTAAACAACAGAAACTAAATTGAGAGGCGTTCAAGATGCCTGCAACAACAAACTGAGGAAATGTATCCAGAAAATCTTTTGGAATGTTCTTTAGAACCCTCGCTATTGTTAGAGACATTTTGGAAACTCACTTGTTCAGAAATTCAACTATAAAGTCAAAAATTAATTTTCAGATCAATCAAGTGTAGAATCCTGGTTGTTAAATCACCTTGACCAGCCTCAGCACAGTCGACGGTGAAGTAAGTCGGCTCGAATGCCTTCAGGCCCGTCTTCGCCACCCCAGGTCCAGACACCTTCACTTTGTTTGGGTGGCAGCCTGCTCCAATATTCATCTGTAGGCAAAAACACAGTGGATCAGCTTTTCTTTGATAGGAGACTAAAAGTCTAAATAAACCAGACCAGTTAGTGTTTACTCACCCTGAAAGGACTGTCGGGGATGTTGACTCCTCCCCAGGACACCATGACGGTGTGTTTCACCGGTTTACGAGGTGTGTAGGTGCAGGTGTACGTGCCGTTTCCATTATCCTTCACCTGGACATCCACAGGAGTTCCCTCTCCATCCTGTACAGGAGACAACACTTCGGATTGGTTTCAAGTTCTCAAATGTGAAGAAAATAAAGAACGTTTGATACATTTGTGACTTTATATGGTTGTAAAGTGTTCATCTTTAGTGCATATTTCAAACAAACTAAGCAGCAGTACAGAATAAACATTTTTATTTGGTATTATTGTGAATTTAAAGTTATGCATTGGAAAAAAATCTAATAAATTCATCCAGATAATAAAAACATTCAATTACCTGAGCCAAAATCTTCAGAGGAGCTTTTCCTCCTTGTTTGGCATCAACTGTGAACTCTGTGGGTTTTCCAACAGCCAGACCACTGCTCTGCAGTCCCGGACCGTACGCCTTCACCTGAGACACATCAAAATTTAAATCCAAGCCGTGGTTGTTTTTTTAGTCTCTTTACATGCATGTTTCTCTGGGTGCGTACTTTGTCAGGGTAGAAATCTTTCTCCGGTGCGTTCACGATCTCAGCCATGAAGGGCGAGTACTGGATGTCTTCGTTGTTGCACAGCACATGGACGGCGTACTCCCCAGGTTCTGTGGGCCAGTAGCGCACATCACATGACCCGTCGCCTTTGTCGTCGCACTCGATCTTAGCCTGAGATGGACCTTCCACAGAGAAACCTGAACAAACACAAAAGAGTGAGAACGTTGAAGGTTGGATGATTTTAGCTTTCCTTCCTCGCTCCGTGTTACTCACCCAGTGTTCCGACGTTGTCTCCAACAGCCTCCACCACAAAGTCAGCAGATTTGCCAACAATGCCGCCCTCCAGCCCCGGACCCCAGGCCCTCACCTTCTGCTGGCCGGCCTCGGCGCCGATCTTCACCTCAATTGGACTGAGTCAAAGTTTGAACCGATTAAAACCAATTTCAGCGTTAAAGGTCCTGTAGTAGTCAATGATTCAGTGCGTGTACCTGCGAGGGATGTGCTGTCCTCCCCAGGTGATGGTGATGCTGTATGTTCCAGGTGAGGTGGGGTAATACTCAAATTCGTACACGCCATCTCCAACATCTTTACGTTTGCAGGGTTCCTCGATTCCCTCTGTAATTTTAAGATGCATCAGTTACAGTTTAAATCTCACCAGGACAACCAGATCAACACGGAGCTTAAAGGACGGCAACACAAACGTAAAAAACTGTTTGGAAAGCAGAGGTTTTGGTCTTTAACAGGTCCAGTTCTGCTGCTGAGTGATCCATTGTGGGGGATTTGTTTTGTTTGTTCATTATGGGAAACTATTAGCTGTGTGGGGTAGTCACTAGAAACCCGTTATCTTTTTGCATATAAATGTCTGACTGCTGCTGCCTGAACTCACTGGGGCCTTTGATGGAGACTTTGAGCTCTCCGGTGCCGGCTCCTTTCGTATACACCTTAAAGTCGGCCGTCTCCTTCACCCTCAGGCCTTTGGGCTGCA
Source organism: Callopanchax toddi (assembly GCA_006937965.1). Taxonomy (NCBI): domain Eukaryota; kingdom Metazoa; phylum Chordata; class Actinopteri; order Cyprinodontiformes; family Nothobranchiidae; genus Callopanchax; species Callopanchax toddi. The sequence continues at coordinate 150,850 of SSNR01000525.1, forward strand.
GACCGCGACCCTTCGCTGTGCAGAGGTTGGGATTACATGCTGTGGACAAGATGGAAGAATCACAGAGTTTTCAGACTGCAGTTTTATAAATATGCAAGCTTCAGTGGGTTCAGGGGAAAGAACCAGAAAGCTGCAACCACCACATAAAGAACTCCTGGAAAGCTTCCAGCTCTTTTTCTCCTTCCTCAAACCTTCTGGTGCCTCTTGTATTTATCTCATCACACAGAACGAGTCTACTGACCACACAACAAAGGAAGTGAGCAACGTTCCCCAAACAGGAAGTGCAGTATCCCATTTATCGTCTGATTAAATGAGTAAAAAACGAGCTGCTGAGTCACAAATGAACCGCCTGCAGGAAGCAGCTGAAATGACCCCCCAATCTCTAAATAAAACCAGGAAGATGACTAAACACACGCATTAAATAACCCAATAAATTACTATTTAAAAGAAACTACTGGTCTGATGTACAGGCAGAAGAGAAATAAAATGAAGTCTAATTTTTGGGAATAATTCACTTTAACAACATTCTGAGAGAAAGTTGATAAAAAAAAAACTTGTGTTCTGCAGGTGAAGAGCTTGAATAAGAAATGTTTTAAACACAAACGGCTCAGAATGTGCTGGAGGAAATGTTTCTGATGTTAGTGGAGTTTCTTTATGAATGCAGATAAATCCTGATGGAGGAAAAGTGGCCTTACAGGCGCACACACACACCTAAAACTGGGTAAATTAGTCACAAATGAGGCAATCAAGAACATTTTTTTAAAATCCAGGATTAAGATAAGCCTGTTAAAAACGTTCATGATCACAGGACACAAGCACTCATGCATACGATCTCAGTGGATACCCAAGAGAGAAGTCAGGAAACAGGAAATGACAGCAGGAGGAAGAGGCCGGTCCCGAGAGCGGGCAGATGCCAGTGGGTCTCTATCAAAGAGGAGACGAGGAGCAAACAGAAGAACCGACATCCAATATGGAGGCAGGAAAAAAAGGAACACATTTAGACACAAGAAGAAAAGCAGACAAAACTCAAACATTTTTATCTTTTGATTCTAGCTTCAGAGGCTCGTTGTCATTTCAGGTTTTTAATCTGATTCTTACCTTCGCCCACGTTGACTGTAAAGGGGCTCTTGCTGATCTGACCGCCAGCGAATGTGATGAAGATTGTGTGCTGACCCTCCTGAGTGGGCTTGTAGGTGCAGCGGTAGCTGCTGTTGCCTTTATCCTCGATGCTGCAGGTCACAGTGTTCTTCTTACCAGCAGGGTCGGTGATCACCACCTCCACATCACCAACACCTGCACCTAAAAGAAAAGACGGAAAAATAAAGTTAGAGTTAGCGTCCGCCTCATGCTGAGGAGAACAGACCGACTTCACTGCGTTACCTGCTGTGTAGACGTCAAAGTAGGTGGCTTTGTTGGCGATGTTCCCTGAAGGCTCCAGACCTGGACCCTGAGCTGTGGCCTTACTGGAGTCTCCCTGAGCCATGCCGATCTCCACCTCGAAGGGGCTCTTAGAAATGTGCTGCCCTGCAAACAACACCGTCACCTGCAAGACACAAAGGAGGGAGAAATAAACCTCTAATGATCGGGTCTGACGTACATGACGTCTGCAGGTCTGAAAAATTCAAGGAAATAAAAACTTCACTTGAAAAAAAAAAACTCATTTAAAAAATTCTGCTTCATAGAAACAACCCAAGAGCTACTCTAACATTATGGGAGAAGAATCCTTTACATTTACTGTAGGTTTTCTTCAGAGAAATTTGAGAGAGAATTCAGCAAAACAATTACAAAAAAAAAATATTATGGATCTAAAAATGTGATGCATCAGAAAATTAAGTAAAATATTTTAATCTTAGTCACATGAACTAGGTTCTTCATTTTAAATCATTTGGAGGGCTAACCTGATGACATCATCAGGTCTGTCCAGGCAAGTCATCAGGTTTGGAAATTCCAGTAACATCCAAAGTGATTTCCCTGCAGCAACTTGTTCTTATGTTTACGAAAACACTTATTTTAGATTTACTTCAGCTACAGATGGGAACGGGTCCATACATCGTCACATTAAGCTGGGTTTATAATGCGTTGAAAAGTGCTGACATTTTAAACTGAGTGTTAATGAGTGCCTGCTAAAGGATTAACCTAAACTTCATTAAATAAACTCCTCAAGATGTCAGGTTTGTTTATTAAATGCAGGTTTCAATTTTATTTTAAAGCACAAATTCCAATCACTAAAGATGAGACTTTAAAACGTCAAACGGGGAATTTTAAACATGATTTCAAGTAATTGAGTCAAATATACATAATTCCTAATGTCATAATTTAACAGGTTTCCTCCTTTTCCATTTAAAACTCTACTTCCAGGCCCAATAAATATTAAAAATAAACTTTGGAAAACACTTTGTTACAAGTGATTTGCAGCCTAAACCTGAAACCTTAACAAAAATGTTTAAAAATGGGGAAAAAAAAGTCAAAATTTTTAACATTCAAAAAGGAAACTAAAAAATGTTATGAATTTAAAAACAAGCAAAAGTACAAATGTTTAAAGAGTAAAATAACTAAACTAGGGGGAAAAAAAACACATCAGAATTTTTTTAATTTAATAAACCTCAATTTAAAATTCCACATATTCCAGTTGTGGCCCTTCAGCTCACCTTGTGCATGCCGGTCACTTTGGGGATGTAAAAGACAGAGTAGGTGCGGTTCTTGTCATTGTTTGCCGTCACTTTAGCCTGGAGGGAAAAAAACAATACAAATACAGTTAAATAGAAATTATTTTAAAAAGGGAGTATTTGATAAAATGGTGAAAACGAATCCAACCTCCTCTCTATGTCCTGCAGGATCCTCCACATAAACCAGAACCTCTCCCATCCCAGCACTGATGGTCTCAACCGTAAACTCGGCCTTCTTCATCACCACATTTCCAACTGGTTCAACACCTTCACGGAGAATAGAGAACATTAATCAGGTCATGTTAAAGCTGTACGTGTCCTCATTAGGTTTAAAATCAGGACAGAACAACAACTGACAGCAGGGCAGGACTCCCCTCAGAAAAAAAAAACAAAAAAACACATGAACAGAGATGTGAAAACATGTTTTTAAAATCAAGATTATTGAATAAAAGTCCAAACAGGAGAGCTGTATACCTGGCCCGTAGGCGCGGGCCTTCTTGGGGTTGAGTTTGGGTCGGAGAGGAGCCCCAGGCTTCAGTTTGGCCTTGGGGAACTGGGACAGGTAGGTCATGACTGAATGCTCGTCCACATTGGGGTCCACAATCTCTTCAGGGGTTATCACCTAAAACAAAACCAAAAATCTATGTTTATCCAACAGAAAGAGGTTTCTTTTTGTCTTTAAACAAAAGAGGATGCACCAGATGTGCAGCCTGAAGCGGGGCTCGATTGGTTGCCATGGAGACAGTTACCCACAGAGAGTAAATCAGGTTGTGATTTAGTGATCGAAACCACGTGCCAGCCTCCTCTTCCTCAGCTCAGAAAGTACCTGATCCGGGTTCGCATGCGAACAAGCTGCAGCCACTCATACAGACACTCGCCGTCTGGTTTTACAACCCACAAAAGACAGCAGGGGAAGAGACGAGGGCCGCTTCTGAGCACCAGCAGAGAAAGAGGCGGCAACATCGGCGACCACAGAGCCAACCGTCAGCACGCAATGCCGAGCCAGTCGTACCAACGTGTACGGCACAAACTCCTCCGTAAAGACTCAGCCCTCATTCTGAATTAGAACTGGGTTAAATGGTTGACTCAGCTCCACTAAACCTGAAACTAAAGAATCCTAATATTCAAATGGTCTCGAGTTCTAAGGGGATTTTAACAAAAACAAAAATATATCTGCAGATTTTACACAGAAATAGGAACATTTGTTGCTCATTTCAACAAATGCGTTTGTAGATTTTGTGTCACATGTTACCAAACTGTTGGAGGGATTTATTATCAGTAAAGCCAAAATGCTGGTGTTGATTCTCAGACAAATGTGACATGGTAACTTTAGAGGAAACGGGAAGTTTCTTTAAAAGATTTCAGCTTCAATCCAAAAGGTTTTTAGTTTTGATCTTTGAGCTTCTTCTCAAAGCAAAAACCTTTGGATGAAAGGGAAAACTTCAAGAAGCAAAAAGTCTAGTTGTCATTTCTGAAGGATAAACTTTGAGGATTATTAATAAAGCCCAAATTAAAGTTAAACAAATCAGCTGGTACTTCAAGTTAAAATTGGCAACTCTACATTTTTCCCCATGGTATTCAATTAAAACACTCCTTAGAGTTTATGATATGTTCTGGTCCTCATCACCATCACAAGTTCACGTTAGGATGGTGCTCAATAAAAGCTAAGGAGGTGGAGGGGTGTGTGTACTCAGAAGAAAAAGCATATTGTTAAAAATAAATATATCAAACCAGCTATTTTTACAAACCTAAAACAAGATAAATAGGATATTTTATTATTAATATTGTATTTCTATGCTGGAGCAGGTGGGAGGCAGACCTGCTCTGCTTTGAAACACCTGGCCAGGTGTATCAAGGAGATTAAAGCCCCCCCTCTCAGCCTGGTGGGGCTTTTCCCTCAGCTGAACATCACTCCGTTCACACGTCAACACTTTCACTACTGATGACAGATTTACACGCAACATGGTTTTCCTTTGACATATTTATGCGTTTTGTTTTCCTAAAACATTCAATTTCATTTTCCTGACAGTTCTTGGGTGTCGAGTCAAAATAAATTGGGGGCTCGTCCGGGATCAAAGTAAATTTTTTTATTTTTTTGGTTTTCAGGTTACAGATGCCAATTTTAAAGCAGTGCTTTGTTTAAAAAAAACTAGTTAAAAAAACTAGTTAAAAAAACTAGTTAAAAAAACTAGTTAAAAATAAATAAATTTCCAGTTTAGGACGTTAATTAGTGTAATAAAGCATTCCAGTCCTATTTTAGAGGTGAAACAAAAAGCGTAGTTTTAAATTATTTTACCTGAGGGATGCCCAGCCAGTCATCAGCTTGCTGCATGGCCTCACGGGCGTTATCCACTGGTTTAGTCTGATCCCACTGGTCCCAGTCAGGACAAAGACCTGCAAGAAAAATAAAGTCAGCTGGATTACATACAAGAAACTGGGATTAACATGATTTTATATAATGCATTTAAACAAAATCAGAGTACTATTAAAGTTGTTAGATTGCTTTATGGGGTTTCAGTATTTCATTAGGTTTGCACTTTATGCATTAATAAAAAGCTTATTTTGTCTAATGAAGATCAATATTAGTTGGTCAATTTAATTTCTGTAAATGTAAACATTATTTAGGACACAGCTGATCAGTTTGAGTTCTGAACCTGGTCTTTGGTTGCTTAACGATCCTGAAGACCTTTTACTTTGACACAGTCGAGCAAAACATCAGTTTATGGTTTATGCAGGTTTAAAACTGCCTCTCAGATTTTACAGGTGTGTTTTTGAACACATTTTTCTAGCAGAGCTGAAGACTCTTCTCTGGCTCAGGGCTGCTGGAGATCCACAGGTATGACAAATATCCTGAGAATGTAACGAGAGACCTGCCCTCACCTCACCTACATCCCTCCTCCACCCTCTTCACTCTAATCGACCAGAACGAGGTCTGTTTGGGTCTTCATATTTCCATTTACTTGATCCCAGACCTGAATGGTTAAATCACAGCTCTGTGCAGAATATTTTGATGCTACATTAAATATTAGCAGACAAAGATGATCGTTGGTTGTTTGTCTAAAACCCAGGAAACTTGAAACATTTCACTTTTATAATTTCACAGAAGGTTTTCTGCATCACATTTAATTTCTTGACATTCCACTGAAACACAGAAAACGTGTCTCCCACCCAGTAAAGGCCCTGAAGCGTCTACATGTCCCCTCACCTGGAGCACAGCTGTCCACCAGGGCACCCAGAGCCCGACCAGTCTGCCAGTCCCTGTTGAAGTTGGTGATGGGAAGTTCAGGCAGCTTGTTCTGGATCCATCCCAGCAGCCTCTGCTTGGGAGTCTTCTGCTGCTTTCCATCATCTGCCTCTTCCTCCTCATCCCACATGGGCATGGAGATGGAATAATGCAAGATCAGGGTCCAGATCAGACCCAGAATCAGCTTCAGGTTCCCATCCACGATGGCTTTAGAGTCTAAGGACCAAAAGGAAGAGAAGTTTTAAAATCAGGATATGATTATAAAACAAAAAACTAAACACAGGAAAAACTTGTTTCCAGGTCAAAACACTAAAACAGAAGCACAAAACAGCTTGTGAAACAGATGAAACATGAAGGCTTCATCTCTTAAGAATAAGAAGATGTGTGGTAAAAATAATACTTTAAAAACCAGATTTCCCTCAGAAGTCGCTCAGCTGATGTATGGAGACACTTTTAGGGAGGAGTTGGATTCATATCAGAACATCAGCCTCCATGTTTAGGTTGGGAAGAGATAGCGGTAGTTTGTTTTCTTTTAATCTACTTTTAACTGTTTTGTAAAAACTTTAATCTGATCACGATAAAACCACATGATCAGTAAAGATAAAACGTGTTTAACGGCTGTTGTCTGACGCTGAAGTCGGGGCAGAGCTGACGGGAAGGACGAGATGAGAATCATTTCTACACTATAACTCAAAAACAAAGCTTTGTTGTAAGGAGTTCCCCAGGGTCCACGTCTTGGTCCATAATGGTTCATTCAGCTTGTGCCTCCAAGAGTCCCAGGGGGGTGGGGGATGTGACGGGTCCTCATCCTGGAGCGGTGCAGGTGGTACTGCGTCGACTCACGGTGGATTTGGTGCAACAATTACAGCTTGGGGGACACACTACATGGCCCGCGGGCCAGGTTTCCTATTGTGCACACGCATGAGACAGTTTAGTTCATCTCAAACATCTGAATGACCATCAACAGATACTTTAATAGGCCTTTACTATGCTGCTGTACGTGCTGCTGCAGCATAAATAACACCATAAACAAATGTTTCCATGCAAAATGACACCAGTGGTTATGGTCTTTACTGTAGGTTAATAACTAATAGAACATGAATTTAAAATGACCAAAATATCAATTTAATGATGCACCAACTGCATTGCAAAACATATCAAAGTAGCCCCAACGTTTACAGCAGATTTCTAAATGAGCCACATCACTTTTATCACTAGAAGCTGCAGAAACATCTGGAAAATCTGAATGTGAAAAACGATAACGGTGATATGACTGTAGGGGGAAGTTTGGGATGCATCATGTCGTAAAAAGGTTGAAAGTAAACATTTTAATATTTCAGTAGATCAGTTCATATTATAGCAGAACATTCAGTTCAGTCTGTGGTTGTTCTGTTTGACATCGTTCAAGACTCAACAATGCAAACGGCTCCAAGCAGAGGAGAAAGTGATGCAGATTGAAGCTAGTCTGGGCATGACTCACACAGGCCCACAGAAACATTAAAGCGAGCGCACATGTTGCATAAGAAGCTGACTGAGGGGATGATTGCAGAGGTCCAGCCTCGAGGAAAGGGTGGAGCAGCGTGTCGATGTGTCCTCTGGCCGATTAGAACAGTTAGAGGGAAAAACCGGATCTAAGCTTCAGGGCTTCATAGGGGTGTGAAGTTGTGTGCTGCTGACAGCTATCAAACTCTGCAGATTACCAAACACAATGCTTCGGATTGTCTTGAGTATTGTTTTATATGAGAGCTTGGGGCTGCAGTTGGAGCTACTTAAGGGAAATGTATAGGACTTAAACTGTTTGACCACAAGCCACAACAAGGACTGGGTTGAGCTGGACGAGGGTCTAAACTCAAACCACAGGAAGGTGAAATCTGATGAAGAACCAAAACCAGTCAGGAGAGCAAATCAAGTCAACGTAAAACACAAAGACAGGAAAGTTTTGAAATGTTAGGTTTGCCAACATGTCCCAGCTACGTCTGGACCTCTCCCAGTTGGCTCGTGTCAAGTTATTTTTCCAGTACTGTGATACATGGCATGTCAGCAACTCCCAGTGGAAAAATACGCTCCGAATAGGGTCAGATGAAATGTTTAGATGACCCGTCCCCATGAGAACGCCAAGACGGTACCAACATCACAAATACCAACGGACAACTCTGTCCCCCGACTCAGGAATGGATGCAAGAAAAGAGACAGAAAAGGTTGCCTAAGGACAGATATAAACGCACCAGGTGTAAATTTTCTGTGGACCGATGGGAAGGTTTGGGCTGTGCGTCTCAGGTTGGTGCATGCAGCTGGAATGCAGATCAGCTAGAGCAGGATGTGTTAAAGAGCAGCCAACAGGCAGAAACAGAACCACAAAACGACCCAAACCAGAGCAGAGGAAGTCGGACTATTAGCTTGAATTTAGGGGTAATCGTTACAGAACCATAAAGGCTAAAGCTAAAGTCGTCTGGGGAGTTCGTAAGGGATTAAATGCTAATAAGGGTTATTTAGCTTGCAGTTAAAGGGTGTTTCTGTGTGAAAGTGATTACCATCTCACTCTTTAAAAATGTTAAAAAGTTTTCAAGAACTGCTATGATATTTAGGAGATTAGAGCCTTTAACAGAAGCCAAAAACTCACTTTGGTCTTGGCTGCAGGACTAGCCATTAGCTCATCAGTCCTGAAGGAGGAAATCATTTCTCCTAACAGAGGCTGCATCTACAGGTAAGCTAGTCATTTATATCTTAAACGGCTGAAAATCCCTTTAAATCAGATAAACTCTCCCTCCTCTGGAGGGGCGTCAGGACATTTATCCTCTCACACTTTCTGATAATGCGCACAGATGTCCGTGTTTTCTGCTCCTCTCAAAGCCACTAAACACGCAAAGAATCTGGCAGCATTCCCAGCAGACCACAGGCCCGATGGAGCCCATATACGGGTAAAGTCTGCCAGAATCTCCTTCTGCTGACTCACAACTCTCCCCCTTCCAAATCAAACCCCTCGCTGCAGGTTTATGTGCCTCTGGAGGGGAGGCTACTGTATGGAACGTGTTTGTATGTGGCCGAGTTTCCTTTTGTCACCAAAATTCCCATGACTCACCCGTTTAGCACGCCGTTGTCGGACGTCCCCTCCCACCCCCCCATCCACCAAACCCATGACACGGCTGTGACATCATAATCCCTGACCCACAGCTTGATTTGACCCGGCATGTCGATGAGGGAGGAGGGGGAGGAAAGACTGAACAATATTAAGGTTATACAGGAACACCTGGAGCCGATTAGCGAGGAGAGCTGGTGAAGCAAAAACACAGAGCTGGTCTCGATGGCTCCGTCAGAAGAGTTCTAGTATTTATTCATATGAGAAATACTCAAATCTAGGGTAAAACTACCAAGAGACAGAGCTGCATTAAAAAGGTTTTAGATTTAGCTCAAGATGGTTGAATATAAACGCAGCAAATTAACTATTAAACTCCTATCCATTTATAGCTAGCACTTTATCAAAGCTGCTCTAAGTATCAATTTAATTTCTAAAGATGATCCTAAAATGTGATTTCACAAACCACAGTGGCAATGGTGTAGATTTACTCTTGACATTGGTGGGGACCAGAACAGGGATTGGGCGTTGAGCACAGGCAGATAATCGAGGGCTGTGGGACTGGCTTGTCCCGGTCCGGACCAGCCTAAAGTTACCATTACTGGGAAAATGCCTGATGCCCAGTCCACATCCCACATTCAGACCCAGAGCAGGTGCCGTCGGAGTGAGGATTGACGTGGAGTCTCTAGGAGCGTGCATCCCAGAGGACTCCTTCCCCTGGACACAGGTTCACGCACAGCAGCGCAGCAGCTCGGTCCGCTGGGCTGAACATATGCAGCGCCATTTCTGCCCCCTTGGATTGAATTATTGGTGGGGACAATTCAGTGATCCCTGCATTGGTGGGGACACGTCACATAAACCCATGCACAGTGGCACAACTTCACATGAGAGTTTAGTTTATGGCATTTGTTTCAACGTTGGAATTACTATGCATCTGTATGTGATGCAGCAGCACAAACAACCTAAACTGTACGATCAGCTGATGTTCTAACATCAGTATGACAGTTTTGAGCAGGATTTAAAAAAAAAAAAAAAAAAAAAAAAAAACAACCTGAAAATTAGCTGCCAATTTGTCACCATCTGCAGCAGTGTCTCTCCAGATCAGACTAAATGCAAGTATAGGTCAGAGCACGACTTCCTGTTTCTAGAGACTCCACCCTCATTGAGTGATGTCACCAGTGGGCGTGGTCCTTACAGTAGAAAACTACTTCGAAATGACACAAACATCCCTTTAATGAACCATTTAGTTAACTATGTTTGTATCGTCTTTAAAAAGGTCCCTTAAATAATTTGGATTCTTTCAGTAGAAAATGTATCCCAGCATCATTTTTACTCGTCTACCACCTGATATGACCATTTGGTCCAAAACTAAGAATAAAAAAAATGAAAACAAATTCCCTGAAGTGTTCTGGTGACAGACGGGCAGCAAGAAGTTAACAAGATGTTTCTAAACATGCATCCTGCTGAGTCAGCGCCGTTTCTGTGGTCAAACCCATAAAATTATGGTGCAACTGTATTACAATTATTACGGTAACTTGTCATTTCTTCATTTTACAGGATGAGTGTTGCAGAGAATTTAGTCTTCAGTGAAAACACAGAAAAAAAAAAAAAACTCGACTGAACCCAGTGAACCCACATAATAAATACCCAGAACTTGGGTATACTGAACGGATACATATGGAATGAGAAGACTTTCTTAAAGTAGTCAGATGATGATTAATGCACACACATGTGTCTGGGTAAGGCGTGCATTTCCTCGGTGTTCTGACAAAACACTCAGGAAATGTCACACATTCCACGCTGACCTCACATTAAGATAACAACCGGTGCAGAAACGACCTCGCCGCTGCATGATGCAACACAAAATAAAAAAAACTACGCATCCTAAAACATCCAAAAGCTGAAGCATCCTTCCTTCCCTCCTTAGAAATTCATAAAACAAGCCAGTTTGAAGCTACTACACTTCCTGCTCCTCCATTCTGCTCCTTCCAGTCATCCTCCCTCCCTCCCTCCCTCCCTCTGTGTGAATAAGTTCCCCCTGGTTTTTTAGCCTTAAAAGGGCAAAAGCAAACTGGATCTTGGCAGCCCTCCCATTCCCTGGGCTCTGGTTTCATACTGGGAGGGAGGAGGGAGGACATGTCGAGGAGGAAGGGTGGAAGGACAAAAAAAATAGAAAAAAAAATAGAGTGCTGCAGCATGGGACAGTTTAACAGCCCAGTTTGATAACAGCATCAGCTGAGACGTGTTTATCTGAATGAGAAGACTGGGAAAATGAAGTTTGAAGGGAACTGGAAAAGTAAAAACCTTCGTAGAGGAACTAGGAGGGGAGGAAAGGTGGGAGGTGAGAGGAGGACACGGGCAGAATGATTAATGAGGTTTAATACGAAGCAGGAGGCTTTAATCAGCCGTTCACTTCCAGGAAACATCATGAAGCCCGAGAGCAGAATCCCAGTCTAACTGGTGGTTCCTGGTCTGGCTAAAATGACTCCGGCCTGAAAGCGCAGATCCCCCGTGTGCTCGCATTAAAACCTTGTTGACGCCGAATGCAAAAACTCAAACCTGCGCTGCAGCATTCCAGGAAGCCCGAGCATGAATCAAAGATTCTGTCAGTGCGCCGGTTTTATTATTCACGTTTAAAGCTCCTTTATGTCTGCTTGTTCAGACTGAACACGAGTCGAGAGGCGTTGTGGCACGTTTCCAACTATGATGCAACACAATAGCTGGAATACCACTCCACTGAATGGGAACACACACACACTCTGCTAATCTGCAGTGTTCACTTGAACAGTTCCCTTCTGCAGAAAAACGCATCCTGCTAACAAGCTCAAAGGAAATGATCCATTTTCACTCTGCTTAGCGGCTCAACTTCATTTCTCTTTCATCCAAGCAAACTTGGATTTCTGTTAGAATTTCCTGATTTGTCTTAAACTACTTAAATACCCAAAAATCTGAAAAGTAACTTTTTTCCCACCAAGATACCCAAAGGAAAATCTCCTGATCCCTTCAGTCTACTGATCTCCGAAGCTTAATGAAGACTCATGGAGCAAAACTGTAAAGTACTACAAGTATTAGTACGTTTCCAGGATGGTCTACTGTAGCTCCTGGAGTCTGTTTAAAGGAATATTCTGTCCATTTAGAAGAGCTTTTCTATGACAAACGGTTTCACCAGTTACAGGAAGCTTGCTGAACTACGACCTGCTAATGACGAGCTAACGGCTAACCTGCGTGCGGCCAAGACCAAAGCAGATGGTTGAAGTCTTAAAATGACTCCAACCTAAAATTTCACAGCTGTCACTTTATAAGCCTGCTGTCAGTTTCTCATCATGTTATTTATATTGCATTTTGTGATTATTTACAAGCATAAATGTCACCAGCAGCAGTGAAACGTAGCACTCCTGCTGCGTCAGGGATCAAACCCAGCAGAAATTTTATGTTTCTGCTAAATAAACTAAACTGACTGAGGTCTAAATGTTAGGATAAAATTACATGAACTGCTGTAAGATATCAGAGACACTTTGGTCTTGGCTACACTTCAACTAGCCATTAGCTTTATCAATCCTTCTCAGGACTGAGCCTACAAAGGGTTAGAGTAAAGATTACATAAAAAGCACTTCAAAATGACCCAAAAACCCTGCAGTAAAAAAAGAATTCCTGCTAATCGACATGTAAATCTCAGTGGGATTGCCCTGAAACCCCCACACATCAACACAATCCCTGTAGGGAACGCTGCCTCGTCAGATTCTGGACAGCAGAGCCGTGTCTGCAGAGCAACAACAGTTAGACCACATTGGTCATTAGGTACTAAAGATACAGAAAACATCAGATGCTCATCCTAATATCATGACTCCGTTTCCATTATTAGAGCATTTTTTAACCAAAGCAAAATAACATTATGAAGCTGAACGGATTCATTCTAAAAAAGGTGGGAAAGTTTGAGTGTTTATTAAAAAATGTTCAGAGGTTCTAACAATAACTGAGTCTATAGAACAGTAAGAAGCTCTCGCTGCGCTTCCAGAAACCAAAGTTGAACCTATGCCAACAAAAAGTCTGGAAACTTGATTCTCACCGCCCCCCCCCCCTTTTATTTTTTACTTTTGCAATAAAGCGAACAATCAGAGGTGCTGTACAGTAACAGGAGGAAGCGTTAGGAGGGAATCAGCTGCTGCAGACCTCCAGTCTCCTGAACGAGGAACATTTAAATGTTAGATCTGATTTGCAGCACGTGCAACAGTTTTTATTGTCCCTGGAAACGTTAACATCCAAAAGTTAACTGAATTTGAACAAATTATCTTGAGTGCGTTAAAGAACTTTTGATCATGAAGAATCAATTGTTTATATTTGTGTAAAAGTTTTACATTAAATGAGTTTTCTTTGCATTTCCAGATGTATTTTGTACTGAGACTTTTCACCTGATTTTCAGTCTGAAAATGAACATTTGGCATCAAACCATGTGCACTAAATGGGTCTAAATATTAGCTACTGGATGAAAAGAAAAAAAAAAAATCAGGACTTGAAACCTATAATTTTCATATTTTAGAAGCTTATTTAAATAAGTCAGTGTTTAGTTCTTTCAGAAAATATTCTCAAAATCGTAATTTTACAGCAACTTTACTTTGAATCATTTAACATAATCCTAAACTGAGCTTTCAGGTTAGGTTTTATTTTAAAAATACAGTCATTTTCTCTGCATTATATATTTTACCTTATGAGGCAACGGCCCGACAGGAGGAAGGCTGCTTATTGCCACACAGGCGCCTGTCTCAACCTGCATCCAGCTCCTCCCGGAGACCGGAGAGCCGCCAGGTACAAAGTTACACCATCAGCGCCGTTTATTACGAACACAGACTTCATGGAAGAGTCTGTCAGCTGTCATCTGGCTGTTTCTATGAACACCAAACAGGCAAGTTAAGAAATGTTCCTGCAGGGTTTAAAAACCTGGGCTGGGCTGATGGACTCAAAAAAATGCTGATGGAGAGATACAGAATGAACCTCTGCACAAACATGAACCAATAAAACAAGTCTCGTTCTGCTGGGAAACCAATGCTTGTTCAAGCTTTTATGACTCACATCAGGAGGAGGATGTGAAGGGAAATAATCTGGATTAAAATACGACAAACCGTGGAACGTGCACAAAGCTGCATCCTCACGCAGCAGGTGATAAAAGAGATAAAATCCCACCATGCATCTCGCTTCACGCGTGTTCTGTGTTGCTGTCAGTGCCTCTACCTGCTAGATGGCAGCCTTACTGCTCACTAACTACACGTGAACTCCTCTCTGGGTTCAGCAGTGACGACTGAATGAAGAGAGTTTCACCGAGGAGGGAACCTGCAGAGCTGAGACGTTTAGCTCAGTCAGACATAACGACACCGATTATTACAGTGTGGCGTCAACTCAGCTGCAAAGGTTTTGCATGATCAGCAAATAATCAGTGTGCATCTCACTGGGCAGTGACTGTTAAGAGTAGCTGGGAAAACAAAGCTGCAAATTTTCTGTTAGAATAAAAGAAGTCATTTTTGAAACTTTAGGAAGACGTATTATATCTGGCTGGGTCATCTGGAGCATAGGATGCACCTGCAAACAAATTGCAGCAAATGCACATCTTCTTGTTTGAATTTATTTATTTGCAAAATTACTTCTAAATTTTCCCTGATTTATTTACTTGTTTAAAAAAAAAAAAACAAAAAAAAAAAAACTTAAACTCCTGAATTGCAGAAACCAAATTTTGATCTATTGAGAGGAAATGAATCTTGGAAAGTTATAAAACGGGTTCAAAGTTCCAGCAACGCGACGGCGAGGCCGTGAGACTCAAAGAAAATCGAGAACTCTCGCAAACGATTCGAGACAATTTGCAAACTCCCTCAGCGAGACGCCGTCTGGTTTCACCAGTAGAGGCTGGTATTTTTAGAAACTGAAAGAAAAATGAGTGAAACGAGAAGTTAAAACCAGACGGGAGCCTCTCAGTTCATCTAGAACAGATTCCTACGTTTTGCATAAAACTGTAGAAGGAAACCAAAGCCTACAGAGAGAAGGGGTGTGGATTATTGCTGATGCTCAGAATACTAAACAGGACAGCATGTAAATTCACTGTAAAGCACGCTATGTTTAGACATTTGTTATTTATAAGAAGATCGTTAGGAGCGTCACTAACAGTCGGTTAAATTTACGGAGCAAGAAAAAAAAAAGGGGGGCTTTTTAAGGCATCATATATAAACAACTAGAGCTAAAGACATTTGGATACATCAGCATTAAGGCGACGCCTGGAAACAAAATAATCTGAGGCTCATTTTTATGTTTAGTCAGGAAAACGGCCCCTTTGTTTACATGGAGGGGGCGGGGCTTAGAGGGACATTTCAGTCATTTTGATGTGGTGTTGTACAAGTTACTTAATTTTAATGTGGCATCTTTAAGGATTTAAAGACGTTTGAATTTGGGGGGAAAGTGTTTGAAACTGTAGCTGAAGTCAGTGATGATGGACGAACTTAAGAACTCACATTGAAAGTGCTTGAATTTAGTTTTGGGACCGTAAGAACCCTGATGAACCCTGATAAAGTCTCAGTGTCAGACGTTACCTGGATTAGCAGCTTTCTTAAAAAATAAAAAATAAGTTTTGATACAATTTAGTTGGAAACAATCCTATTTGTTTAGCTGAAACAGATCCAAGTGCCCCCTAGTGGCCAGTTCCAGTATTAGATCTAAAGGGCGAAAAAATTTTATCACGGTTTTTCTTGAAATTATCAGTTTTACGGGTTTTTTTTTTTAACACGGCCGTTACTACCCATAATATCTTTTAATTATGAAATAATTACTGAACTAGATCAGCTTTTAATAGTCCATTTTACTTTCATATGCAGAATATCCAGTCACAGGCAGGTAAATACATAACCCCTTTAAAGTATGTTTGTCAAAAGAGAGAATTAAGATATATATAAAACCTACCTCTACAGTTTAGCATGAGACCGTTTGTTTATGTTTATGCAGCAGCAGCAGCTCGTACCGTAGCAGTCATTTGGATGTTGCTCAGTTGAAACAAACAGTCTCATGCAAAACTGAAGAGGTCTAAATAAAGTGAGTGTTTCAATGCATCGACAAAACATTCTGAGCAAGATTTGTTTAAAAAAAACCTGAAATCTAGTCACTAATTTGTCAGTGATCTGCAGCAGTGTCTCTCCAAATCCAACTAGCTGTAAGTGTCGCTCCGGTCAGAGGACGACTTCCTGTTTCTAGAGTCTCCATCCACTTTAAGTGATGTCACCAGTAGGCGGTAGATTCTGTAGATAACTGATAAAACATTATCCCCACTGAAACCAGCCACCAGGGGGCGCTTGTTCCGTTTCTGCTTCAAATGGCATGTTGGCTAAAAGGCAGTTTAAAGATACATTTTTAAAAAACTAATTTGTATCAAATATTTATTAGAGTGCGTTTAAGTTTTCCAACTTGCAGTTTGAAGCACTTTCCCAGGACATGATGCTGGAGAGGTCATCACTTCCATCGGTCGGGCTGAGCCAATCAGAAACCCTCAGCACATCCAGGAAATGTGGACTTCTAAATTCAAGAGATTTCTGCAGCTCTTATTTGCTTTGGGTTGCTAATCACACATCAGCTGAAGGCGTTGATGCGACGTGAGGATTTTTTAAATTACCCAACAGAAATCAGAGGTAACACATTAGTGCAGGTTTGCCTCAGAGCTACAAGACATCCAGTGACTGGGCTGGACCTGCTGCTGTGGAGCAACACCTTCTAGATGAGTCTGCTGGTTTAATCCAAGGAAATTCATGCTAAGTCAGGATGAGAAGCCGACGGATCAGAGAGCTGCGCGACATTTTAAATGACTAATGCTCCACAGATTAACTTATTTGCTGTTCCTGACCAGTTCCTTGTGGTTCTGGTTGCTTTCTGGGTGGAGCAAATTTCTGCTTACAGCCTTGAGTCACTCCTAATGTTTTGTCGGGCATTTCTGCACATCAGCTCAATTTTTTAAAAAGAAGAGAGATGCGAAGTGAAACGGGTGGACATCCAAACTACTGAGAGAGAAAAAAAAGATTAAACTGCTGCACAAACTTTAAACTTTAAAAGGAGCCACAGAGTTTGAGAGCAATGGACGGACAGCACGCCATGCTGAGCAGAGATGGCAGTTTGGTAATTTGTGGTGAGTGTTGCTGCCTGGGTGTGTCCTTTTTCTGCAATGAAAAGAGGAAGTAAGAAGAGAGTGGACTGCCCTCTCATCTTCAGATTAAATGAGTCAAAGGGTCGGCTCCAGAGGGGAGGGCGAGTCAGCAGGAGGAAGACGCAGACTGAGGAGGAGGATCATCGGAGCCTGGTACCGCAGGGTGAAAACCAGCTGTTAGCACCATGATCAAGATCACCACCGGGAAGGGAAATCTCTCCTAGATTCTGCCCCACTTTGACCCAAAATCCCTCCACCTGTTGGTTGCAGCCCAGCATGAACCAGACATTCCCTGAAGATGAGCAGGACTCACTCATCTCTGACTCACAGCCACCTCTTCCTGTGACTGTCTGCACTAAAGGTTTCACTCTGACAGAAACGGTGTTCAATATGGCATCAATAAGATTATTTATCTGTGCTGAGGGCTGATCGGATTTCTTCTAGTTAAAAAAAAACAAACATTTAATCCACTTCTGGATGTTGATTCCTTCCAGGAGACGTTTTCTTACAGGACTTTGCATTTTCCATCGACACTGAAGAGGATATAGCTGAATAACTCCTCATTTTGATCAATAAAGAACTATTAAATGATTCATGTTTTCCATAAATTGCTATATCAGGTCATTATAGTGCTTTATGAGGGGGGGGGGGGGGGGG